>JAQIXX010005565.1:0-13756 GCA_034700605.1 Willowsia nigromaculata | reverse complement strand
ACATCCCCTACGGTTCCGCAGCCCCTGCATCTACATATTTATTTTGATGTACTTGCAGACAATTTACTTCTCAATGGTGATCGTAAAGAAGTGGAGATCCGTGGCGCTTCAATTCATGCTGTCGAGCTGGTAAAGGAGAAAGTAAGAAGTCACTTGTCTGATGCGGGTCTTCCGCTTTCCTCAATCAATTCCATCCTGATTGATCACTTTTTATGGGATTACCGAAGAGAGCACGCGGAGGCTATGGAAAAATACCCATATCATAAAACCCGATGTATTTATTATTAATTTCATTATTATACAAGCAAATAAAAATGAGGTAAATAAACTTTTTATGTACAATTCATTGTGTTTAAGTGTAAATGAAACGATTCTACTATCTTCTGCTAATTCTACAGAGTTGCATAGCTTGATATAAATCGTCGTAAATCAACCTTTAACATTTTATAAATATTCCAATCACAGCATATAATCTACACATCAGGAAGTGATAGAATTGTATTTCAACATTGAACAGAAAACATTTTGGTATTTTTCTGCTTAAAGATTAGGTCACACTGTAAGTGTGAATGTGATTCCATTTGAGTAAAGCTGGAGAAAGCTTATTAGCGATTTGGTGAGGTAATATGATTTGTAATTTAATTTGTGTACCGTATACCTGCATTACTTACTTTACAGGCATTTATATAATATAACTCATTACTATATGAATAGGTACACATGTATTTTAAATAGAAACTGTATATATGCTATGTTTAGAGTTTTTTCCAGATAATCCATCATCGCGTGGGAAGAAGTAAATAAAACTCGGCTTGCAATGGTATTTATTAATGCTTTTAGAAATCCCCTTCTCTTTTAAGTCACTCTAGAAAAGCCCCTTTTTCATTCAATTCATTCCTCGATTTTCAATGAAAGTAGGTAGAGTTGCTGCGGTTCTTACTTGGTTTATGTGAGCAATGTGGCGTTTCTTCCTCTTAATTCCCAAAACTTTTCATCCGTCATACGAACATATTCAGGTACATACCAGCATAAAACTTCAAAACAAAATAGCATGAAAGATTCATTCAAGCATTCAAAAATACATATTACGCTTTGCTCAACTTGAATTCGATTTGATTCATGGAATCTGTTTTGAACACGCACCGAAATTGAACTACCGTGCGTAAAGTCTCTTAAAGTCTGCTATTGTAAATTGAGGTGGTTTTGAACTTCTGAAAACTTTTGAAACGGTGCCACTATTTCGGAGATGCGTTTTTTTAAATTTCATTTTGTTAGGCTGTTCGAAAATTATGTCAAATGTATAATGGAGCTTAAAAATTGGTAATTTCCCGAAAACATTTCATCTCCAAACTCTGCATGCTTCAGTTTTCTCTCTTCTGGATATTTTATGTATTTATAATTATTGATATGGGTATGCATATTTTGCGTTGACATCATGAATCTTGCACTCACCAATTTCTCAGTCATGTCAAGAGAAATAAGACGGCATCAAGACTGCTTCATCAGGTATTCCTAATTAGGTTGGCCTTTCACCCGGAATTTTTTTCAAATCGCCCCATGCACATTAGCGTGCGTGACATACCAGCTATTTGCCAAAGTGCTGACTCACCAGTTGCACATTATGTGCATGCATTGTCCAATTTTCAGTTGTAAATTTAATTATGATGCAGATTGCATTTGGTGGATATAGTGGATTGGCTCTCTCTCATACAGTATGACCAACGAAACTTGAAACATCCTAAGAAATATTATCAAATAAGTGCAAATAAAGTTGTGTGAATCATTCCACATTCCAGTATCAAATTCATTTTTTAATCACTGAACATTTGATATTTTTTTATTGTTACTTATTAATTGTTTCTTAATTAGATAAAACGATTAATATGTTTCGTTAAATGCTGGTGAATATACTTTGTCTGGATCTTTAATGAAAATGTTAGTACAACAACCTGTATCACATACATTTTATATATCAATACTGCATGACAAACAATTCTTATATTATAGAACCCTATCAGAACACACAATTCCATTTAATATTTAATTAATCATAATTAATATTGAAAACTTTATGATACAATGCAACAAGACATTTACATTTGCTCCAATGAGTTAACACGCATTCCATTTATGTTAAAACTATATTTTAGCATTTTTACTGTCTTGTTCGTGACGTGGTATGGTATGCGATGAAACTGTAAACAATTAATGAAGCGGAGTTGGTTTCTACTTTCTACTTTGTAGCCAGGTTAAGGTAACCGTAAAGATAATTTCAATGTACATATTACATGCAATTCTCATCCTACACGGGCATAAGTACATATGTACATTGAGATTACTTTCTTTTCACGGTATTTGAAGTCGAAGGTACAATGGTGTTGTAAGGGTAATGTTTCTATTATGTGATTTGAATGATTTGTAACTCTCCAAAGAGTGATTATTTGTTGGCAGATGAGACCATGTGTCAAAGGTTATGGCTGAAATACTTTCTAATCTTCTTGATTTGATAGGTCCTTTCTACCTTACCACTCAATATTTCTAGCTTATTAATATCCACTATGCACAAAGCAGCTCAAAATATTGGATAAGTAATTGCACCCAGTGGGACAATTATTTGGATACTGATAAAAAATAATTTCCAACTTTAACAAAGCCTTGTCTTGCCTAATAAAGTTTGTCATACGAAACAAACCAAATGCACACAAAAATTTCGAGTTTAATATCATGCACAAGAGTATTTTGGAGTTTGTAAATAACAACGAAGATATTTATTTGGAATGGATACAATGTTTCATTATGACAGAAAACAAACAAATGCTTTCGCTAATTATGGTATTTGCTCAGGTCACAATGTATCTTTTGTTCCAAACCACTATAACACATTATTCGGCAAAAAATTCGATGCCCAAGATTCATTCCACTGTATTCAATAATTCCTTTCACGGGTAACTGGGAATCATATATTATGGAATTTAATTTAGCACATTGAAAGATGGTACTAGTCTGTCCGTTAAGCGGAAACATTTCAGTTTTCTATGAAGCTTAAATGTAGTATTGTTTGCGTCGTTGTGAGTTGAACAAATATACCTTCTAAATATGCAAATTTATTAATATTATTTGTGGATTTATGAATTTGTTTGGTTAGCTAAACACTATATATCTTTTATGTTTTGTATAATTACTTTATATTTATATAATCTTATGTATGATCACAGAAATTGCGTATGTATTTAGTAATATAACGATACTGTACTGTAAACATTCCCCAGTATATGTATCAGTTTAACATTTATTGTTTACCATTTAATTGTTGTTTCACAGTATTACTATTTGTTAGATAAATTGCTCACTCTACCAGTAAATGCCTGATACCATGCACAGTTTAGAAAAATAGAAAATTCTGATAACAAGCGAGGAGAAACACACGAAAGTATTTTAACGTCTTAGAATTCTATGATATACTATTTGGTTTTTCCGGGTTCCGAACATTTTAATCCTCAAAGGGGCTCTTTATAGGCAAAAGTGATCGGAACCCTGAGGAAATACTGGTAAAAGAGACACAACAATGTGGACAAAAATGTACTTTTTACCTACAAACCTGGGGTGAACAGACTCACAAGCTCTAAGACTTTCCCCGTCGGCCATGTATTCATTCATGTCAAAATGCTTTTTCAAATCCATGTTGCATCGTTTTAAACAATATTCTACTCTACAGTATGAATAGCACCGTAATAATGTCTTTTAAAAAGGATATGTCGAAAACTATTGGGACTTATGACCAAAAAGCAAATCTGGATTGAAGATAGCTTTAATTTCAAAGAAGAATAAAGCGACAGCTATTTGGCGTGTCATAAACAAGCATTTCATATTTCGCTTTTCCGAGTAGAAAATCACATTTTTAGAAGTACATCCGTGATATAAGCTTTAAAACATGTAAATATTTATAGGAGATAAATGTACCTGAGGATCATATTATTTTGCATGCTTAATTCACCCAAGTCAGTTTCAGAAATAAGATGGAGATACTGCACTGACAAGTGTATATTGTGCACAGTTGGTGTTGGAGATACTGTGAAAACGGCATTTGTCAGTTACTATTTCGTAGGAGAGGAAAGTGATGGGAGAGAGAAAAGCCGCGTGCAAGTGACATCCTAAACACATCCCCGTAATATGTTTTCTGTGTGGATGGAATGGAAATAAAAGCGTCATTCTGCTTTCACTCTAACAAAAGACGAGCAATGTTAATATTTATCTACATGACAAATTTCCGAGAAAGATTCCCTCTGACAGTATTAGAATGTCGCAAAATGATGTATGACCTACAGCACTTTTGTCGCTTTTATTGCACGGTTCATGCAAAGATAAAAACCAAATATTGAAAAAATGTTTTGTTATAACCTTTAGATTTCATTTTTACTCACAATACAGCGCTGATTTAGTTTATTTTGTGCCTAGAAAGATTGGGCAGCGAAAATTTGATTTCGTATTCCATGAAAATTTTAACTGGAAACTCATGGTTGATTGTAGTTGGAGTATACATGTCGCTGCATTGTTCCATCTTTCTCCAACCTTCTGTAAACCATCTTACAAGAGAACAACGAGAATAGAGAACAAAGGGTAGTTCTGCGAACGAAATTATTCCAACCCTTAAGAATTTCGCCTTGGTGCATATTTCCCACATTACATTCTATATCCACATTCTACATTCTATGGTGCCCGACTCTTTCGAGGTTCTGAGTAATTTTAAAAATCTGCTCGGTTTAGTTTCCTCATTGTAAGGGTTTTTTATAGGCGATAATATACTCAATTCGAAATAAACGGATATTGTTACATACTGGTTACCTGTGAGGATTTGAAAGGCTCGAATAAACTAGAATCATATTCACTCATTAGTAGTATCAGCTTATATCTCAGGGAAAGCTTACATAATTCTCAGAACTAGAAGTTTTAAAAAGGCTGAATTAATGAGTTCATTATTATCTAAGAAAAGGAGAGTTTTACGGTTGTTTGATCAATGTAAGGAATTCAATTGTTTGTAAAATGCCAAGCAAACGCTTATTTTTGGTTGTCGAAGTTTTTTCAGAACAATATGAAAGGCTTCATTTTCAATGAAAATGGAAATGAGCACAGGTAGTTAAAGTCGATTTAATAATGTTCCTTTTCAGAATTTTCCACTTGGTTTGCAAAGATATCTGTAGGAATTCATGTGCTAAACTTTTTTTCAATCAAAGGAGTGCTTTCAGTTTCTATTACATATTGTATCCAAATGGATATTTCTTCACATTCTTGGAATGGAGTGATCTGTGGAAAAAGTTGATTAGTTGCATTTCCAAGATTATTTGGAAATATTTAGTATGTATACCTGCAGGTGTCACTTTTATTTCTCTATAAGGCTTTGTGCGTTTAAACTTTTCTGATTGTGTTGTTGTTCAAACGAAAGCAATTTAATAAAGGAAAAAGTTAGGTGAAAGTTTTCTTTCAATATTGGAAACTTGTTATATATGTTAAAATAGCGTAAACCAAGTTCCCTCACATGTCTTATTTTAATTTTTACAGTTTCCTGTTGTAGTCCAGATTTTGTTTGAGCGAATGCGACAATCAACATCAGAAAGTTCAACAACCCAAATCGAGAACCTAATAATATTCATGAACTTAGCTCCATCATAAATACAGATCCTCCCCAACTCTATGTTCTCCAACACTCAGATCATATAAAATAGTCGAAAAGTCAACTTCGTTAATGATAAATGAGTCATAAAGTGAAAGTAATTAAGTTGTGTTCTTGAATAGAATTCGGGTCAAACTTGAAAGAGTTGAAGTTGAGCTGGTGGTTTGATGTTTAAAAACAGTAATTGATCATATATCAATGCAAGATCGTTTTAAAGCAAGTGCTAGCTGCACACAATCAGTATTCTATTATCCTTTGTCCCTATACACCTTGTGTCAAGTTGGACGGATATTTGCATGCATTGTCTTGTTACTTTTTTGATCTTATATGGGACATAACCTTTTTTGAATGTTTGAGTGGGCAGAAGATAACCTTTTGTTAAAGGTTTTTGCTAACTAAAAAAACCGACTATGTACAATGAAATGACAAAAACTTTCTGATCTTCTCAGGTCAGGTATGCAAGGAATGTTTCATAAGTATAATTATTCAAGCATGTAAATATAGGTACAATCAACCAGTACGTTCATTCATGCATTATTAAAAAAGTTACACGTGCTTGACGTCGTCATTTTAGCGACACCAGACCGTGTATATTATATATGTAGGCATAATAGTTCAAATACTGACATTGTTAAGTTTTACGTTTATAGTTTATTGATGACTCATTGAGGCATTGACTTGAAAGATGACCTTTTATTTAAAAAAAGATGACATTAAATAAAAGCTGACCTTTTAAATGTAAAAGAAATGAAAGATTCTTTTGGTTGATTCTTTGAGTTTTAAAAATAAATCATTCTAGCACCGTATTAAAATGTATCTTCAATCCTGATCTTAAATGAACTTTCGGAGAAAACAGGTTTTAGCGAGTAAAATATGAAGACTGACAAATACAAAGAAAGTCAGTCTGTCATAAAAATAGCTTTCTAGCTGTCTAAGGATGATATTATGCGTTTTTTCAGAGAGAAGCCATCACAAGTATTGCCAATAATATTATCTTACATAAAAAATTGAATTTCCATCTCTTGTATCTTGAAACGCAGAAGGGAAAGTAAAAAATATTCATAAATATTTGTATCATTTATTCCAAAATGTAAACACACTTGTCTAACTAAAGCTCCTTATTTAAAACATAAAAATCAGGATTTCAGCAGGATCCTGTCCAGACAAGACTGCCATTTGCCATGCTCCTGTTCAAATATGAAATCGAATTGCGTCTTTGCACTTTCGTTTACTGATTTATGACGAAGATGATGATGCGACTTTCACGTTTCCTATACTGCATTAGAATTATTCTTCCACGCTCGAGTCAAATCAAGTTGAGATGGACTTTTATTAGAGGAAATGGTTTATTGAGTTTGAAATGCGTGTCGCCGTTGATTTTCTAAGCGTGTGTAAGTGTGTTTATGTTTGTTTAGCGACTGGTATGGAGTAGGTACATGCATACATTAATCATAATAATAAGAAAGTACTTCCAATATTTGTGAAAGCAACGTATTTTTGTATCTATCAATCCATTTCCATTCTGTCAACTTTATTTTTCCCTTCCAAGAACACGAAAATAAGATATCATGGATGAATGGGAAGCACTCAAAAGCATTTCATCATGAATACATGCATGAGCAAAGAAATCCTTGAGTCTTGGGTAGTTGTTGGAGAAAGTAAAGGGGTAAGAGAACCTGAGATGGTAGTAGCAGCAGAACCAGCATAAAAGATGATAAAATATTCTTTAGTATTTCATTCGAATGTTGACATTCCCAGTCCTACTGCTACTACGACTTCTGTTTGCTCTTTTTTCCAGAGAATACACGAAAATTCTTCCTGTTTAGTTATTATTATTGTTATGCAGGTGTCACTTTTGTCGTCGACGAGAATATGCTACAAGTAGCACCGGCAGCAAAAAATTGTGATCAAACAGTGATCTCTTCCGTGAAACGAGATTTGTCATCCAAATCAAGAATGATTTTTTGTGAGCTCCCACTCGTACCTCCAGCACCCGCACCAGAGGAACTACCTGACGCAGCATCCTTGTGATTCACAGCTTTCCCTTCAGTCGGAGCAGACGATGGTCCTCCAGATTTTGACGAAGGCTGCTGATGATGTTTACTTTTAGAAATGCCTTTTCCACCCCCACCACCACCGGTAGTGACTTCTTGATGCTGCTTTTTTGAAGGCGAGGTGGAGGGACTGTTGGAGGATTTCTTGCCTTTTTGCTCCCTACCATCTCTACTCTTGCTGGGTGATCCTCGCTTCCCAGCGGTTCCTGTTGACGGTGACGATGACAAAGTTTGTATGTTCTCACTGATGGAAACAGATTTGATCTCGCTCTGCTTTTTGGAGCCCGCTCCCGAAGAGTTTGAAGGTCTCTGTTCGCATCCTTTATTTTTCTCCGTGTTTACTTCCGGAGCATCTTTATCAGTGTTTTGGTCTTTGCATGAAACAGCGGTAGCATCCGGGGCACAACTACTACCACTGTTGTTATCATGTGCAGATGAGGAGTTTGCTGAATGCTGTTGACAAGACGCGTCTTCAATCACTGAAGAAACTCTTCCATCCTTGTTCCTTGTAATCCCTTCCGAAATAGTATTTCTTAAATCTTCCGTCTCCCGTCTTTCTTCTTCTGACGATTTTAAGCCTTGAGCGAGTGGATGGAATCCATTATTTAGATTATTTTCTTGTTCATTGTCACCCAATTCCGTGGCTGTCTTCCGGCTGGAATCATTTTGGATTACGATGTCTATAGAAGTTTCTAGCACTTTTGGACCCCTTCCGCCCGGAGACTGGACTTGTTCTCCTGATAGAGATTGAAGAGGATTTTCTTCTTCTGAAATGTCAGTAAGAGGACCAAAAGCTGATGGAGATTTTCCTTTTGTGTGAGGAGAATGACCAGAGCTGCTAGAAGGAGCGGATGAGGAGCTAGAAGCACCACCACTACCGTTGTTGATACCAGAATTGTTCCCTGGAGAAAGTTGATGAAGTTGCTGTTGTATTAAGGTATGAGACTGGCCATTGATTTGACTCGGTGCCTGCAGTATATTATCTGCGGCCTCTTGCATTGCCGCTATCTTTGCCACCAAGTGCCTATTTCCAAGTCTCATATTTCTCTCTTTAAGCTCTTCAAGTTGAGCGTAGAGGCGACGGAATTCCTCCTGTAAGTCAACAAAAGCAAACCAAGAAATCAAGACGCATTAAATTGGCTAACAAAACATTCTCTTGTTGACCTGAAGTGTGTGGTTGGAACGGTGAAAGTCGGAGTGGGGGAGAGACTAACTGTAGGCATGTAGAGCTTCCAACGGTAAAAATGAAGATTGAAATGAGTGGCTCACTGGGCGTGCACACTTTTGTTAAAAAGTAAGCTTGTGTCTTTTGATTAAAACGAGAATGCCGAGAAAGAAAGAGAGAATGAAACCACTTATCTGTGTACCTATCCACTTTCCCTCCTGCTAATGCATTGTTGTGTCCAGAATGTGAAACGAAGTGGTGCTGCTGTTAAGCGTGTCACTGAAGAAATGGGAAATACGTCATGTTCATCTTAAAAGAAGTTTTGAGATGAAGAGCTTCTCTCCTCAAGTGTCTCTCTCAGTTAAAGTTGAGATGCTCGAGGACAAAAAACCGAAGAAGAAGGGGAGCACATAAGCAAAAACGTAATAATAAATGCTTTCCTCTACATCTGACATGTATTTTCTCTCCTGTTCCCGTTTGATGTACTAATGCCTAGTAAGTACTCCCCCTTTGAAATCTCATTTCTCAATTTTCTACCAACTGCGACTAGCCTATCAAAATTTTGATGTGTGTTTGCCTATATGTATATCATATAACGTTCTTCTTTAGTACTGTATGGGGTATTGTGAGAATATCAGGGTAAAAATTCATAGTTAATACCAGGCTTAATTGGAATGCACATACCTGAACATCCTCCGAAAGTCTGGAGTTGTAATTAGGGTCTGTAGGACCAGTGGAAGTAGTGGATGAGTGTAAACCAGTGGAGTTATGGGCACTAAGTTGCTTATTTCCTTGGCCTGATCTGCTTTTACTAATAAACTTTGATGTAGGCATGCGGCTTGAGTCATCAGCACTTCCCTTTCCCTGCCCACGGAAGACCATGTAAGCCTATTTTGTTACAGAGAAAAACAAAAAAAAGATTATAAAACAGCATGCTTTTTAGAAAAGAGGGTAGAAAAACAGATTACAAGATCGTACAACAGTTCTCCAATCAAAATGTTACATCGAAAAAAGGGATGTAAACTCAAAGCCGATGTCATTAGCTAAAAAGCATGATTTTTGTCAAAAAGTTAAGCTCCTCTATAAAATAGGCTTACGCAATGCAAAACTACACAGCATGTACATGCATGGGTTGTAATTTCCGTTGAACAAAAAAAGTAGCTCTCTCAGGAACTCTATACTTATTGACCTAAAAATTCAGAGGAAAATAGAGCTATCAAAGCCACAAAAGCTGTTCAAAGCACTTCAAAAGTAAGGAAACACGTAAACTACATTTCAATATTCCATTCATGACTCTCATTTAATTAAACGTGGTGAACAGTAACATTACTGCTATAACGCTGTAAACAGAGTAAATTAGAAATACATACAAGTGTCCCAGAGAAGAATCATAAAAATTTGACTACACTTTAATGGAGTCCGAGGACGCAAATTTAGCAGTAACAATTATTGGTCACTGGCAAATCATCTTTCCTATAAATACATTTACTACACCTAATGACCTAATATAAGGTATGGTATTTTCTATATCTGCTACTGCTAACAAAGGTGACTGCATTTTCAATCTCCTTCAGTGTTCCTTGAGTATCTTTTAGTAATATTCTCATGTTTTTTGTGATGTCTTCAAAATATGAAAAATGCAAAACCATACAAAATTCAACCCAACAGTACAACAGAATATAATTTAAGTTTTACATCTATTCAGTAGGTTTACGTGGGTTCAAATTACTTTTCATAAAATTTCCAGAATACCAATCGTAAGTAAGTGGGGCGTGAGAAGTGTGGGATCCTTGAAATGGATTGACAAATACTTGGCTTCATTTTATATACCTTTGTACATATGTACAACTTTACGAGATTTAAATCGCAAAACCTTTAAAAATCCAGACGAGAAATATATATACGCATAAGATATGGCAATGACATTTGAAAATTTGACGGTGACAGATGAGCAGAATATATGAACCCTGATACTGTGCATATTATAGGGGAAGTCAATGAGAGTTAGGTCGAAAGTTAGAAGATACGGTTTACTGAAAAGATTGAGCAGACATGTCCAACAATATTTACATGGAACACAAATACAGACTAAAGCTATATAATATAAGATATCTGAAGCAATATTTTCTGGTGCAATAGTTACTCTTCTTTCTCCCACGTAAACCACAATTGTAGCTACCTATCAAAATAAATAAATTAATCTGGCATGCGTTGGCTTTTGGGTTGGGATCTGAATATCTACACGAGCAATGAGAACAATAAATAGTCAAGTAGTCGCTTGTTTTATCTGCTGGCAATAACTCTTTCTCATTCTAAATCTAAGAGTTTGGTTATGGGTGAAAGCAGCAAAATAAAGTTAACAACATGCATATAAGTAATGGCAATGGTCACATGGGACAAGTTTGCGAATGTTGTTATGCATAATGTATGATACCAAGGCAGACTTCTCGACTGAAGACACATGGCATTTACTGCTACTTTGTTATCACTTATGGGTTATGGTCCACTTCTTTGAATGATTAAAAGGATTAGTTCCAAACACTGTTTATATTGTGGCACAATTAACTCCAGAACAATGTTAAATACTTACTCGAAGATATATGCAAGTCACAGTGGCAATTTGTCTACAACTGTGCATAGTTATACGTATAACATTTGTTATGTAAGTGGACAACGGACAACTAGTATTGGCACAGCATAAAGCACAGCAATATCATTTATTCAGCAAAAAGTGAATGACGCAACACGTAACTCAGACAATGTTGTGTCATGTCTCCAAGCGGAGTGAAAGAAGAGAAAGTGCTTTCAACGGCGGATGCTGGGATGTTTCAAGTGCCAACTACAAATGATTCATGATTCAAATTATAATGGATAGCTATAGATAGATGTTATCTTTAGTAGTGCTTACAACTTACAACCTTCCTTATTGAAATATTGTGTATATTGAGAGGCTGTCTACATGCAGACCGATGCATCTTCCTGCTCATTACACAAGTTGTCAAAAGCATTTTTTTCAATGCTTTGGTGCACTTTTATTTAACTTTTTATTTAATTCAACGCTTTATTTGAAAAAAATATAGCCCCTCAAGTTCCTGTATACTTATAGTGTGGCATTTAATATGGTGTTTGGTATATAATTCAACAATCTTTATTTCAGTGAATTCTACTAAAATCCACCGATACAAAAATTTCACTTTGAAAAAAATCTTGTATTTATCTTTATGCCAGTTTATTTGCTTGTGAGTGGCAGATGACAAAAAAATGAAAACAGTACTCAAATCAAAATATTAAATAATCATACCAGATATACAACATGCTTGTTATCTACAATCGGAAACTGTGTTTTTGTACATAAAATTCTAAAAGCATTTGGTTATTATTTACGTTAGTAATAACAGTTGATATGAAATTTAAAAAATAAACCATCCGTCTCTGGAAAGGCCATTTAAATATTCAACATTTTTATGTTGGAGAAATGATACACCTACACATATTCATGTTATTCTGCTGATACAATATGATTTAATACCAATTTAATGAATATTTTATGCGGTTTTTGTAAGTTTTTGTCGCGTTAGAAAGGAAAATTTTTGTTGTGAGATGATATAGACTGACATCAAAGGACACGCTTATTTCCCTTGACTGCTCATTCATAAATGAAGTCATAGATCCTGCATTTATCAGTCTTCCATTCACATTCAATATTTCAATACTATCTTGACAGATGGAGAGCTGGATGGACATAAAAAATCAGCAAAAATGAACACATTGTATGTAATGAGTTTATAATGAAAATTATAACGATATACTTTCTTATAATGAATGTATAATTATGTCATTAAACATAATACGTAAACCTAGATTGTAAATACGAGTTAAAACGCATGTTTTCATTTTTTGTTCGCTGGCGGCTTCTTCCTCTCCTTGAAAGTGATTTATGAACGAGAATATATTACTTTGGGTTATCTATTTCATATGCCTCAATTTCGATTATACTCTAATGCCAAAATACTGAAAAAATTCATCCAACAGACAATTATACAAGTTATTAAGTCTCCCACAGCACATTCCAATATTGAATGTATACGCCAACGCAGTTAGTATAAACTGGTATATGTTTCCTTATAAATATTGTATGATCGATCAGAAAGATTTGGAAAACATTTCCGTAGTGGTTTTTTTAATCTCAAATCGCAATTTGAATATTATGAGAACTCATACACTATTGTAGTCGATGGAGTGAATGAACTGAGCAAACCTTGAAAAATACTGGATGGTACGCGGATGTTTTAATGAAAACAAATTGCGTAATATGCAATAATATAGTTTAGTTACCTTATCTGGCTTATATTAGCTCTAAATATTTAGTTGAACTTAGGGTGTATATAGGTGAAACTCGTTAGGTATCTACACTGTGTAAACTCTGCATATTGCTGGATCATCATCTTAAGACACAAGAAGCTGAATTCTCTCCGAAAAGCGATTCAAGAAAGTAAGTAAAAGTTGTGAGGTATTTCTACTTACAATGCTCATAGTGATGTTACAGCAAGCAAGATAACTACAAAATGCTTTTAATAATTCAGAACAAAAGTTTTGTAACATGAGTAGATGTTGTAAGCGTAATAATCGAAAACAAACATATAACACGTATACTATTTACGAAGGCATACAAGCGCTTGGTTGCAGTAATACTGAATTTATCTTTGCATATGCGAAGCCGGCCTTTTTGACGCAGACATTTTCGGCGCACTGTGCATTTTGGGCGCATGACACTTTCGGCGCAAGAATTTTTGACGCAGTACATTTTGGGCGCAGGACACTTTCGACGCAAACATTTTTGACGCAGGCAATTTTTGGCGCATGGCATTT
>JAQIXX010005564.1:0-13757 GCA_034700605.1 Willowsia nigromaculata | reverse complement strand
CAGGCGTTCCTTGCCTTCCTGTACTTGGATGACCTTGAAGATGTCAGAGAAGACTCAGTGGTTGCCTTGGATCTTCTAATGGCAGCTCACAAGTACAATGTTCTACGACTGGAGAGGCGGATGAGGCAGGTTATTCCCATGAAGCCGAACAAGTGGTTCAGCGTGGAGGTGGCCATGAAGCTCTTTGTTTTCGCAACAAAAATCCCCGATGGAGATGCATTGATCAGGAAGGCCATTTTGGCTTTAAAAGCGTATGAATTGTTGCAGTATTTAATCAGAATTATTTGCATGCATTTATATTTGATAAAGTGTAAGTTTATTTTTGGGTTGGTTATTAGGGATCATTGCAATTTGTGGGGTTCTCCAAGTTACACGGAGCTGTTCCAGGAGAATCCTGGTGCTGCCATGAAACTCTGCCAATATTTGGTAACCGAAGGTCCGGTAGCAGATTCTTCTAAACTAACCAACTAAAGTACTGAACTTGTCAACTTAGATTAAATGAAATTTCTGTTGATTTAGTGATTAAATGGTAAATGAAAATACAGGTGGGATTAGAATTACTTGGACAATGTAATGTATTAATAACGAAAACAATGTTTTAACAATGTATCACACCTAATTAGTTTAACAGTAGATCACAAATCCGTACTATGTATATATTATAAATCAATTTCCTAAGCTCAAAATAACAATTAAAAATTCAACGTAAATTGTAACTGAACCATTATCACAGCATTTGTCATCAAATTGTTTCATTTTTTACATTTCCAGTTTTACATACTTTATACTTATCATTACATTTTCTATTTATTTTATTTAACGTCATTAGAAGTCAACTAGAAGATTGTAATATCTGAAAAGCAACGCCTGAATGCTCTTATATACATTTTCACCATACACCTAAGAGGGTAATGTAAATGATAAAAATCATTAGAGTTTGAGTTTGAAATATTTACAAGAAAATGTGGAATAGTATAGAAAATAATTAGAAAATAGCATATTTTTCTTGTTCTTTCTCAGCCCCACCACACGAGTTCCTTATTCTGTTTGTAATCCAAAAGCACTGTAACTAGCTGTGGGAACTGGTTACACAAGTAGTCCATACTTGCAGAATTTTCTTACCAGCAAGAGTCCTAAGATAGATTCGCGTTCTCAGCGAGGTGCTTCTGCTACTACTGAGGCAAATACCAAAGAAACTGCACATTTTTCTTTCTCTGTGACGTGCTTGTTCTTTCACTATTGCTGCAATTGCTGCAGCATTCGCACAATATAGGCGGACGCATGCGTATGCGTTTTTCTACCAATTTTGTACATCATTACTCATATATTATACTCATGATCTTGGTAACAGGTAACAGGTAACTTTATCTTTCTCCAAGGTTTGCTTAAACAATAAATGACCCAATTCTGGTTCTTCTTCCACTTACACGTAGTCCAATTTATGCCATATAACTTACCTATGCATCACCCAAAACAATTGCAGGGGAATCGTCGCATTAGAAAATCTTTAGAAATCAAGTGAAATTCAAAGCAAAGAATGACAGAGTTGGCGTAGTTAGCAGTGCTAACTCAGCATTCCCGTAAGTTTAGTTAAATTTTTGGTTAGACAAATAATTGTGACCATTTTCATTCCCACATCCTAGCACTCAAAGTCACAAAACAAAAGGCTTTACACGTATCGTAACAGCACAATACAACAAAATGGAAGTCAATTTTAAGGGGTCAGCTAAAACTCACTTTGCACTAGTCCTGCTTTCTCCCGCGCCGAAGCCCTAGTGACTGCCATGAGAGAGTGGAGCAGAGGGACAAGACATTTCCACTTCTGATGCTATGTTACTAAACCAACAAAGCACTTCTCTTTTTCGTCTCTTCATTACGCAAAGCAAATGCTATCCTTATACCTCCTAAATGCCTATTAATCTCTATAGCCTTCAGCCAAAAAGAAATAATTATGAATGATAGCATGAGTAGAAGCACGAGACACACACTTTATAAGGGTGAATGCCTAACGGCAGTGCGAACAGAATATAATGCATATAAATGTCATAAAGCCCATAAGAAAACAGTGAAACGCTTAAAATGTATGGTAAGTTTTCTCAGAATATGAAGATTTGGAAATGGCTTCACTATTGTATGCCTATAATGTAGACACTTTCTCTAAACCATTCTCAGCGTTCCAATCATATGACAATGCACTGCTATTTCCAGCTTTACTATTGTTCCCATTCATTTAAAACTTGCTACTAGTAGGCATATAAATATGAAGATTATAAGAGACAAATTCCATTGTATTTGTGGGAAAGGTAATTCGATTAATTCAGGCCCTTTTTAGCATGAACACACAATGTTGTCATAACGCATGCTGAATTAATACCTCTTCTGATGTACAGATTTGCATTTATCTACTATACACATTTTTACGATCACCAAAATAACGACGTTACATCTGAATTATTGAGCTTCATCATGATGGAAGGAGACAGCAGTGACCATGATCGACACGTCATTTAAAATCTGTGATTTTTATTTTTCAAACGATATGCCACTCAATGTAACAAAGCGAACCATTGTTGAGATATGCGCTGTCAAAGTGTGTGCAATATATATGAACAATCTACGTATAATAACGCACACTATTTTGTGGAAGCGGGGTTTTAGGTTTGCATATGCATATCTATTCACGTATTGTATATACGCTCTGCTACCAAGATTTTCAAAAAAGTGAATGCAAAATGGTATTTTTCTAGTTTATCTAAAACTAATGGCCCCTAACAACATTGGTATGTGTGATAAGCGATGGGAACGAAGCAAGTCAGAAGCCTGTCTGGCGACTGTCTCTTTGGTTTCCTACTATATGGCTTGGACATCGACACATTCTTTATAGCATAGCAAATGCTGATATCCATTAACAAACTTTAAAAGTCCTGATTGTTAGCTTTCAAAAAGTGTGCCATTGAAAGTAATCGAGCGAATCGCATTTGACATATACGCTATCAACAACCTACGTACATTAGAAAGGCATTACAAATTGTATTTCCACAATTCAAGGGCAACAAACCCGAATCTATGTATGTACCTATACTTTAATGTGTTTAAATGTGTTTGAAGCAAGTAATGCCATATGATGCAATTACAACTTTCTTTTTATTGTTATTATTACAAAGTGAAAGACTGTGTGTTGCGTGGACTAGTATATTTGTTGCGCTAACTTCAGCTTTCATTAGCAACATCGGAAGATTTTTTCTTAATATTCCTTAGCTGGTGACGACAATACGCATCGTTAGGTCTTGCTCTTCGTTTTTACTCTCACTGTCTCCGACCATCTACCTTTTACTAGTATATGTTTAATGCAAATATACTCAGCATTTATGCACACCTGCTGAGCAGCCTTCTTTCTTTGTGACCGTAATTAACAACTTCATTATTAGTTTATGCTTAGTATAGTTTCATATGGTCTAATGAATTTGGGAACAGAAACCAGAATACCAAAACAGTTTATGAAAAGAGTTTAAGTACAGATAGCCGATATGAAACGATCTGGCTACACGACCCCGAATGAAAGAGTGAAGGAGACAGGAAGGGAGCATATTCGTTCGTACGTAACAATTTATTAATCCAAGCGTTTTAAAAATTCAAATTAAACAAAACGTGCATTCGCACGTACAGCGTGATCCTCAATGATTTAGTTTGCTCCAAATAGTAAAAAATAGATTTTTGACGAAGTATTCGAATAGATTTTTTGAAAAATCTGATGTTGATCATTTCTTCTTGATATCCTCATACAGTTATGAAATCCACTCCTACAATGGCGATTACGTCTGTTATGGCACAAAAGTCAAAAGATATGGGTTAGGAAGTTAAATATGATTGAGAAAATAAAGCGAACGTATGAAAAAATACTATGACCCACCTTCATTTTCCCCTTTCAATCTTTAAATTCAAAATCTTCTGTTGATCTGGACTTCTCTTCGTTTATTTATCCCCATTATGATGGTCACCTTCTCAGCAGACATCCTATCACATAGACAAAGTTTAATTTGTTCAATTGCAGTTTAAATAAGTTAATTATGATTAAGTTATTTAGGAATTATGATAAACTAACCACGTCTGCACAAAATATGTAACGGTGTATCAAGATCCAAATTCTGACAAAAAATTGAACCACCGCCATCACGTTTAACTAATTCGTAAACTGCTTCATGTAGTTCCAGAGGACCTTCTCTATTCTATAGGTGTACTAGTTAATAATGAGGATACTTAGCTTTTGCAGCAGGGTTACAGTCCAGAATTATTAGGTTGGATCATTGATTGTAAATTTTGAATATATCGACGAGTTTCTTCAAGTATTTGAATTTTAGAACAATGGATGTCAGCAGCTTTACATTGTTTCAAAGCTGGTACAATATCTTCAAGCTGATTGAAATGAAACGCCATCAATTCCTTATACTTTTTTACAGCTATCTCTTTTTCTTTCTCATCTTTTAATCCTACAATTTTCTTCCTCTCATGATATTGTTTTGACCGCTTCGATGTAGAGGCAACTATAGAATGTTTTAAGAAAAATTCAATATATTATTAAATCTATAGAATCATAATTTCAAAAAATTCCAACTCATACCGGGCTCAACCTGAATATCTGCATACAAATTTTTGTCTAACAAACAATCACTTCCACCTTGAGTAACTTGATTCACTTGAGTAACTTGATTCACTTTTTGCTGCGAATATTGTGATTGATGTGGGGCTGCGAATGGGAGTGTAGGATAACACGATAATGCGTCATAGTCGCACTGACTGTTAGGTTGAGATACGCCCTGGCTACCACATTCCCACTGGTTATCCAGATTACGCACTTGAATATTGTTTGACTCTACGCAAATATCATGAAGGAAATCAAGTCCATCTCCTTCCAAATTTGCTGTACTTTCCAAATTGGAGTCTTCTTCTGTTTCACCGATTTCTGGCACTACTGGCATAGGCGTAAAAGCTTCAGCATATTTACTTGTTGGGAATCTTTCTTTCGCACAATCAACTTTATCGCCATTGCAGCTTAAACTATGACTAATGGGATTTTCAAATGGGGCGATAAAATCCATCGTCCTTTAGGGTAAGTTCACACTCTGAACTCAACCTTGTGAATAACTCAAATATTGATAATGCATCTGTTTATGTATCACGAACCTCGCCAAACAAACCCCATACATACATATCCAAACATATAAAAACCCATACAAAGACAAACAATGGCAAATGCGACCCTTGTCAACAAAAAAATTTCATCCCTATCCCAAAACACTTTTATTTGCAGCTGCCATGCTGCAAGTTTCAAAACTCTATGTATTATGATCGTGAAAAGCGCAATAAGTTCAATTTGGTTGTCATTTTTTTTCATTCCATATAGTTTATTAAAGTAAATCAGAATCAAATCAATCCACTTATAAACAATTTTAAAGTGAAAGGATGTACATGTAATGCGAACCATATCCAATTAAGTTTTCTCTGGATTGTCACGGACAATTAGATTGCCGTTATAATACAAACCTGATGATGACTGTATATCTTTCTCTATGATAGGGTGATCCTGAAATTCCAAATAATGCGTTCTCTTCAATTTTGGTGACTCAATATAAGATGAGTACAATGGACATATAATTTAACAGAGTGAAATGCTTTATCCTGTGCATCCTTTCTACTTCGTTTTTCCCCACTCTTTATATCATCTATCCTTTTTAAGCGATAGCGTAATGAAAAGATGCGTTTGCGTATGTACTTTTTATAGTGGCCTCTGCTCTTTCGTTTCTTCTCCTTCCTCATTCTAGTCATGGATCGTTGAATGAATGAATGAATGAATGATGTCCTAAAATGTTCTTCTGTATTCTTCTTCTAAATTGTGACTCTGACAATGAAGATGGAAAACGATTTATAAGGGGGACGAAGAAGAGAAGAGAGGAGCAAAAAAGAATGAGGGAAAGACTAAGATTGTCTGACTTGATGCATGATGGCTCTTTCTTACGGCATTTTATAAGCTCCGACCTTTTCTTTCTCACTCTATACTTTTTTGCGAGGCCTCTTTTCAGGCTTTTATTCCAAGCTCCAGTCAACTTTTGCTAACAACGCTTATCTTCAACCCTTTTACTAAATTTCTCAAGGAAAGTTACATTCAGCGCACCATGCAGTATTGATTTATTTGCCTTTCTTTTACAAAATTGTATAGGGTGGGTGGGGGCGAGTTCATAGTGTATTTTAGTTAAGAAATTCTCACGTAGAAGTTATATTCTCTCAATAGCTGACCAAACAAAAATAATGTTGAGTTAGTACTTTACTGTCCAAAAATAAATTTTATCTGCTAAAGCTTCCATGTGTCTGTCCTTTACACATTTTTAAAGAAAATGCTTCGTATATTTCAATGAAGTTTGGATTGATCAATGTGGGAAAAATACCTACATGAATGATGCAATAAGTATACTCTAAAAAAGGGATTCTCTTCGACATGATAAAAAGGCACGTAAAGACCCAGATATAAATAATGTGTACTGGTTGCAGCGGAACAGCTTAACAAGATTTTACATCAACGTACACAAGTATCGTTTCGAGCAAAAAAATGAGACTTAGGGACCAAGAACACAGCAGGAGCTGTCAGGAGACTAATCTTTTTTAATCTTTTAATTTTTTGGACACTTGTGACTACTTGCATTTTGGTTCTGTTTACACCTTTCATAACGTACATAGCTCCACCAAGCTATATACTTGACTATACATATTACATTATTATAATTTTTAACGTGTATCCATCCAGTATCCGAGTAAGTTCATGGCCAAAACAATTACATAACATTATAATTCAATCAATTGCTTCTACGTGAATGGCACTGTTGGCACATATGTGTTAGCGTCTCAGGAACATTTCTTTTTATGCATGTTTGACATTCAATAACTAACCTATGGCATCGGTTTACTTGCATTCAAAAAGTGCGACACATCCTCCATTTTAAAATCTCTGACAAGCCTCTAGATTTTTGTAGTGGACACTACAACACCCTCAGCGAAACAAAAATTCAGCGAAACTCAATGCAAGATAATGGTAAGCTGACACTTGTGCTCATTTTAAAGCTCGAAAAGCTAACCTGAAGAGAAAATGGAATTTGCACGTTTTCTACCAGTATCAAGTTTTAGGCGTGGTAAATAAATACAGCCAACCTTCCACGTGTTCGTTAACTTCTGGATTCATTTTGCCAGGAGTATAAACAATGCTCAATGCTGCCGACAGAGTCGAGTGTGACGAACAACTATTTTTGTCCTCTACGGATAATTTTAGTCCACAGTTTAGTCGTAAGTATTGATTACCAAGACAAGTACAAATTGCTCACATTATTTTTGTATTTCACTTGATAATCTGCATGACATGGAGTGGCATTAATTTTACATAATTCCAACAAAGCACTATATTAATTATATTGGCAGATGTCAGTTATCTGTCTCTTAAAACCTGCAGATTTACAAATGTGTATTTCTTTGAAAAGGCTAATATTCTCGGCAATATAGACGATTGTTATAGTCGCACGTGAAAGTCAGGACACATATACGTTCGCCATGTTTACAGCTCATCTGTTCTTATGATTATTGCAATTTTACCTTTAATATTTTATGATAGTTGCCGCAGTTAGCTCAAGGCTTTTTCGTTTTTTACTTACACACAAGTACATCCTTTTACAGGTATTAGAAACTTCAACGTTGATGATCATGATTATATTTATGTTGCGTACAGGTAGTTTCATTCCGATTAATTTTAACACTGTATAGGTACGAGAAAGCAAACATTAAAAACCCAAATGCAAGGACCGTCATGCTTTCAAAAGGACGTGAATATTTCGGCAATATACTCTACGCATTGTTCCTCAGTTTGTATTTACAAAACAATATTCTACACTGCAATTCAAAGAAACAAGACGAAACTCTTGTTACGACAGGAAGAAGATGATGATTGTGGGTTTGACGCTTAATACGTAGCCTGAAACTAACTGATCATGCAATATTTTTGCAACGCAATTCGTTTTTTTGGTGAAAGGTGAAATTAAGACTTTTGATGTTGCTGGCAAATTGTACACACTTCATAATATATTATTATAGTATATATATGGGAGCAGTAGTGCACTCAATAGTGCGCCAGCCAATCTAAAATTCATTAAAAATGTGATGTGATACGATGATAAAACTCCACAAATGAAATTTTTATGATATGAAAAATATAAACATAGTAATAATAATGATATAATGTAATCTGTTCAAGCTTTGTTGGGATGTGTTAGCTCAGACCGGATCGGGGATTATTACTAGTTTTCGTGTACCTAGTGCATGTTCATAGCTATAACTGCTTTGTAGATGACCGTGTCAATAAATCAATAATAAGGGTTTCTAGAAAACTCAAACAGTTACTACGTTTATGAATGAAAGTATGGCGTTATTGATAATTCTCATGTAAATTGATCCCGTCCTGCGTAAAATCACATTTTTTGCTAATGTATTTTAAATGGAAGAAATTTGTCTCGAAGAAGAAAAAAGAAGAAAGAGAGAAGCAATTTTCTTACATTTAAAATACATTAGCAAAAAAATGTGATTTTACGCAGGACGGGATCAATTTACATGAGAATTATCAATAAAGACAATCACTGAGTATATAAATATTTGATTTAGTATGTTTCTTGTGTACGTTCACAAAATAACTCATGATTTTGTCGAGTAAACATGTGTAATCATTCCAAATTTCTTTCTCTGCACCTTTCCTTGTAGCAATCCACAAACCCCAATTTACGACAACTGGTAGACTTGTAATACCTACACCTCTATCTCAAGCTCGTCGCCAGGATTTAACTATCAGTTAAGACAAGATGAATGCTACTCGATTTTTTCGAGCCCCTTTATTTCTACGATGTATGAGTTTTTTAATTTTTAATTGACATTGGTAGTTTTTTTAAAACTAGCATTATTGCTCTAACAAACACTCATCAACTAGACTGAATAGCAAAAAGGGTGACTTCATGGTAAATACGTGAAATAAATACTATTATATGAAATGAGATTTTATGCTGGTAGTTAAACAAGCTATGATGTTATTAAGTACCAATAATCTATCTACGGAATGAGCAATGGTTGTGGTTGTCACTGAAGTATTACGAAAGGATGTGTGCAATTCCTATTAATGTGCATAATACAATATAATTTATAATAACTGCCACATTGTTAGGCAAACATTAAGCATGTAGATGTGTACATCATATTTGTCACTACTACGCCATCATTAGAATGATCCCCTGTTATGAGACGACCCTAGATTATGCAGTAGATATGGAAAAATCAGAGAGAAGAACAAAATAAGCAATTTGTCGTGGGGAATCAACTTCGCATGTGGCTAAAAGCAAAAAATGCTGTCTAATGGGACACAAAAACTACGCATAATATACATGAGAATAATAACTAAAATAATATGCCTACACACAGTGTTAAATAAAGGCGAAGGTAGATCGCGTCATGACATATTAGAAACTTTGTCGAAGTGTTTGAGAAGTGCCATATTGTGCTTGGTATGACCTATTATAATTGCTACATAATTTAATAGGTGGTTGCATCTTTTTTTTTGCAAAGCATGTGGCATCAGTTTGCGATGTATTATAATTTATAATCTACGCCACTTCATTGGTGCTATGCATGCTTTAATGCAATATTGTCAAGAAAATCCGTTAATCAATGTAGGAGAGAAATTTTTGTGTACAATAGATTTTGCTTAATTTTGTCGTTCATCTTTCTGATCCGTCATTCAAAATGATGAGCATACCACTATCATTTAGTGGTCGTGGTTGTTTTGTTACAATACCCAGGAGAAGCCTTTATTGCAAAACGAATAATAGACTAGGAACATCTTATTTCGTATCGTCAGCAATGACAAAAATTCTATAAATCTAGAAAAGGACAATTCCCATCGAAGGAAGTGTATGATGGGGATGAGACTTTTTATCTAAAACATTTTTGGCTATTACTCTGGCCAGTTGCACGAAACGAACAGAATGAGAATCGAGTACGAAAGTATGTACCTTTAATTCTTCTTGCGCAGTTGTTACTGTCTATTGTCTATTGGGAATTTTATTCAACCTGGTGTGGTTTTTGTTTAGAACTAGAACATCAGTTTTATCCTCCTATCTCATCGCAAATGAAAGATGTGTAGTTTTCCCTTGTTCTACTTTTGCATTTCGATTCTCAAACTCTGTCCTCCTGCGTGCAAAAAACAGAGATAAAAATGCTGGCAATAACGAACAAAACTTGAAAGAATGAAGTGAACCAAACTGACTAAATGAGATCATTCTGTCAGAAGATCAAAACTTTCCTAGGAGTTTGGCAACATTAGAAGGATTTACGTAGACTCGTAGTTTACGAAAAATTAGTTTCACATAGTCGATCCTCTAGGCTGGGAATAATTTTAACCGTTTTTATTCAACATCTTGATGGCAATCCCCCGTTGAAAAAACGAAAACATGAAGCTAGTATTTCACACTATTCAGAGCTTCTAATTTCAGCATTCTTATATTATCTTCAGTAATAAGTCAAATACCAAAAGATGAGAATGCACACAACTTTGAATTATGAATACAGATTGAAAACTCGAATACTAAATGAAATATAGAAAATCCAGAATTGTGGTTTCCAGTGTTTATAATGTTTAAGTGGTTTTCGTATCATCTGACATATTTACACAACGAATGGCTTGCCAAATCAAACAAGGAATGTTGTTTCCGTGTAGCTGAAAGTCGGCTAAAAGACACGCTATAGTAGAAGCGCTAATCAGTCTGTAATGGAACACTTACACTACTCTAGGCATAATGAAATTATTAAATAGTTCATCCTAGATGAAACGAAAACGAAAGAAAGCTTTGAACATGCTATGATAATGTTATTGCTTTTTGTGGATGATAAAAAATTATATCGAATAAAAAACCCTTTCATGGCTACAGTAAACGTGATTTTGATGTCCTTAAAAATTTACCAATAAATCCGGCGATTTGATATCAACATAATCTTGTATTCTATTATGATTACATGCTTAATCCATTTATATTCGTAAAAGTCATGAAATATCATTTCATAAACAGTACTAAGAAACAAAGGTGCGACGAGGACATACTATAAAGCCTTGTAAAATAGTCATTGAATTGCTTGAAATATATAAGGCCAATTTTAGTAGAAGAAGAGCAACTATGCCAGAATAACTGAATTACATCTGCAAATATGAAAAGACTTTGATGGTGGCATTGTTTTGTGATACAGTAGTACACTGCAATAAAACAGCGTATCTAGTAGTATCAATTCATGGCATCATCGTCATCTTCTCTAACGAAATACCATTACACTGCACCAGTCTCGTCATGATTGTCGTCATTATCCTCAAAAACCCGAGTCAACCACCAAACAACTATAAAGGCAGCAGTTACAAACGGGCAACAACCTTGACTCGACAAAAATGTAGCTCTTTTTACTTCAACTACCACCACATTGGCTGGCGGCATCCCCTACCTTCTATGAAAATGTGCTTCTATGAAAACTTCACATTTTGGGCTTAATCTTTCGCTTTTCCAAGACACTATTCACGTTAATTACATCGCGAGCACGATCCGCCATATGACGATGAAGCTGCTGGCTATTCCAAAGATTTCTTTCATTCCTCTTCGTTTTACCTCTATTGTTGTTGCAAAAATTACTTTATAAATTTCCTATTTGCCCCTCCTGGCTTTCTGCGTACCGCGGAGCGCAAGATAAAACAATAAGAAACAGTACATTATATTCTTCCAATTTTCCACGGATACAATATTATGATGGACAGCTTCAATAAACTTCAATAAATTATGGATAATATACGTGCATACTTATTTATACCTGAGTGTTACGTTCAACCGTTGTGGAAAAACACATGATGTGATGATGCCTGATGTATTATTTAACAGTCATACGGAAAAGAACGAAAAATACCCACGTACACATGATGTGCATAGGTAAAAAACGGAATCTAGACTATAATATGCTCATGTTCTGCTTACCTAAAATTATACCTCAAAGCGTGATACTGAAATAGCATAATATATGTAGTGAGTATTATGGACCAATTCGTCTTGATTATCTTGATTTTTCTTTGTGCCTTAAGCAATGACATAACTTCTTATAATCATGAATTTTTCTGTGGTTGAGTTATTTAATGCTAAATGTGTTTTTGTCAACTTTTTGAACTTCATTCTGTACTTACTTCCTAAGCATTGTACTCTGCGCATCCGTCGTCACACAACAGACATTCAAAGACTATTAAAGTATGGTGTGTGTTGAAACACTACCTGATGAATTGGCTGTTTTCTCTCTCATGGGAATCACAGGTAACACTTCACTAAATAAAACTGTAATGCTGAATCAATATTGCTGATGGGTACCGTAGCAGTCGCAATTTGTACTGGCAAAGTTTCTAAATTACAGAGGAAGTTACGCATCATAATTTTATACTTAAGCGTTTACGCATGGTCACATAATTTGAAAATACACATTTACATTCTCATAAATGTGGTTGATGAATGTATAGGGTGAGCTTATGTGATAGTTTTTACTCATTTTAAGGCAAAGTAGCACATTGTGTATTAGATAGTAGATGTAGTTCACCATCAACATTACCACGTTTTCTGAATTCGTTTATATGGGACCTTATGAAGATTACAATCGAAATGGAGGAGAGACAGCCTTTTATTTTATGCGTTGTTGTGCAAATTGACAAATTCAATCACAAACGTATGTAGGAATTTTCTTCGGTATGTACGTATATATTGTTTTCGAAGTTAATAGTAATGAGAATGAACTGGAGCCGTCAAAATAAATGATATATCAACATGCTCATTTCAACCCCTTGAGACTTCTTCATCGGCTATTTTAGGATAAAGTAGAGCATGTCTCATTAAGAGAATTAATAATATATGGAGGCTGCGAAGCCTCGCCTTCTTTCCTTCACAAGCACGCTTTGCCCACAATAGTATTAAGATTTAGATCTATTCGTATAATAACCAGTAACCACACGAGTTCTTTTGAATACTACTGCTACTTATCAGTTACTACTTATCATCAGACAAATATTCCAACAGTCAACAGTACTTTGAGTCAGCTCTGAAAAACTGCAAAATAACCATGCATTGTAAAATCCAGATATAACATTCTTATCTCAGATCGCCCTTGCAAAGAATGAAATTGGGTTTTACTTGTCTCCAGATCATTTTATTTAAATTTTTCATAAAATGATTTTAACTAAATCTACGCGTACGTTTTTAGTCATTAAGATTGTCCGATAAAAAGAAAAATATTTACTTGTGCATTCCCTACCGCATAGTATCGCGTGTTTACATTGCTTTCATTCAAAGTCTACAATGCAAATTTCGATTTTTTCTGACATCAGTGGGGAAAGACGCGTATAAAAGTATTTGGAAAATAACAATGAAGTTTGATTCATTAGCTGCCCTAAGTTGATTGTTGATGACACTTAAACAACCAAACAGAAACATTAAATGCAGTTACATATGCATATTATGAGGTAAAAACAGCTTCATCATCATCAACGAAATGAGCAACTGATGGATCTGTGTCAAGATTTGTCAAACAGGTGCACTCAGAGCGCTGGTGGAAAAAATGCGTCAACCCGTCAACCTAGTTACCGGGAAGGTTGGCAAATCATCTTCATCAGTCCGTAC
>JAQIXX010005563.1:0-13762 GCA_034700605.1 Willowsia nigromaculata | reverse complement strand
TGCACAACTCAACACAGACGACCACCACTGCCTTCTATGTACATACTATACATAATTTAACATGCCATTGTTATTTTAATACTACCTAATTGGCCCTATTAATGTTTTCTAAAAATTTCCTTGTTACAATGTCATCATATAGTATTCCTGATGATGGCTATAGATAATAGCCGAAAGCTCGACTAAAAATTCTGTTTGTTAAACAAAAATGGCATCCACGACCTCCGTTTCATCATCTCATTTGAATTCTCAATTAATCATAATAAACTATGGTTTATACTAAAATGTTGTGATATTTTTTAATAGTCAATTTTGTTAGGAGTAATCAAAGGGCAGAATGTTCCATGCGGCAAGTGGTCGATCAACTTGAAAGTACCTGAAATTGCAATTCATACCCATGTAATGTACTAGACAGAACACATCGTAGTACAAATTCTAATAAATCTCTTCGTCAAATTATTTTTTATACTATGAACCCCTACACTATTTTTGCAGTTTCTCAAGCGCTTTCCCAGTCTTTTTATACATTGCCCTCAAATTGCAAGTCAAGTAAAAGTAAATACTGTCCTACCTATTGACTTCATCCCTAAAGTTTACAAATCGGAATCGTTTAAATGTTCACACTATGAGCTAAATCAGCTATCAAAGTGTAACTGGATATATAATTTTATTAAAGCTTTTCAACAGGTCATCACGGTGCCATGAATGAATGCTGAATTTTTTAATCGAAATTCGGTAATGTGCTTCTGCTTTAAAACTTGCTCTTGTAACAACTACATGAGTGTACAATCATATCACATGGGAAAATGGTCGAAATTCAAGAAATAATTTCAAAGATCAGGTTACGAGGTCACATAAAGCTAAAGTAACTCAGTAAATTGGCACAGAGAAAAAAATTCAAAATTTCACTATTATCAAGTGGCTGCAGCTACAAATCAAAAAGGTGCTTTGGCGGGGATTTCTCTAAAAATCACATTTTTTAACGGAAAAACTTAAATTAAATTATCTAGAAGAACATTTTCTCGGTTTTTCAAATTTTTTTTACGGGTTTTATATACTAAAAACCATATTACGACAAAAATAAGGCGTGTATGGAATTTCTAAGAAAAAGTACTTCCAGACGATTATATTGTGAACAAGATGCAAAAAATGTTGTGTCTCTACGATGAAAATTCTCCGAGAAAATGAAATCCTACGAAATGCTGCTTAAAGTTCAATTTACAAAGTTACAAACATACTAGAATAAAAGTATAAAGTAAAGTATAAAACTGTTTGTGGTAAAAATGAAATTAGTTTGAAGACAAAAAGCTAATTACCAGGTTTCATTGTTGCAGTGATTTTAACTAAAAAGTGGTACTTTTTCTAAATCAGATATATTTGGATATTTGTTATAATGAAATGCTATTATCACATCTCTATTTTATCAGTACATTCTATTCTTCATAGATGTGAAATACATATTGAGCAATTTACCTATGAGAACTTAACGAAAAAATTGAGGTTAGTGTAAACGACGTTTCTTAATGACAATTTAAGAACATGAATTGATTTGGTAACAATAACACTTTTTTGTAAAAATTTAAAAAAAATTAATTTAAAAACACTCTTTCATTGAGTGCAGTTGCATAGTTGAGCAGCCAAATACAATCAACTTAAAGAATCAAGGACTCGTAATTCTGCAGATCTGAGTTGGGTAGTATGATAAAATTCCAGTATGAATTATTAAAAGCGAAATAAAAAATTTCAGCAATATAAATTACACACCAATCATTGAAACTAATCCAAAATTGTTTGTTTCCCCCATTCAACCAGCACTTCTCCTTGTTCATGTTACCAAAATGGAATAACATACTTTTTCCATAAAGTATTGCCACAAACATTTCTTACACTATTACATAATCGGATGGTTTAGTTTCATATCTCATGTTAAGCAGGTGTAGGACTCTTTCTCAAATAGGAATGCATTTTCCACTTGGGTTTCAGAAACCATTCATACTTCGTTAAATGTAAAATACGATGCAAAAAAAGTGATTTGCAGCAAAAACTAGGTGCAAATTCGGTAAAATGCATGAAATATGAGCAAAAAGTTGTCAATGAGTTTTGCATCGCTCACACCTACAGTTTTTGAGCTAGAAAAATTATATTTTGCATGAAGGTGTAAAATTTAAATCTAAACATAGATTTTGAGAATCGCAACCAGACCCATCTTTAGAATTTAATTTGACACCTTCATGCAAAATTTCATATCTCTAGCACAAAAATTGTAGGCGTGAGCGATGCGAAACCATTTGAAACGGTTTTGCTCATATTTCATTCATTTCACCGAATTTTTACCTGGATCTTGCTGCATATCCTTATTTTTAGATCGTACTTTACTTTAAACTAAGTATAAATGGTGTCTGAATCCTAAGTTGAAAATGCATTCCTATTTGGAAAAGAGTTCCACAATAGGAATAAGTTTAGTAAAAATCTATATGTCTATAACGAAGTACTTTGTAAATGCTTTCATTTACGACAGATATAATCATGTCACATAACAAAGCTTTCACTGTCTCGGGATTTAATTTGTGTAATTACAGTGTTCTAAATATTAGTAGCTCTAAATGTTCCGTATTACAAAGCAAACCAGATTGGCTGGATCGTCGGTTGGAATGATAATAATGGATCAAGAGAAGTTGTTTCAATAAATTACGAAAGTGATACTATATAATGAAACGATTGATAAGTCTGCGCACTCATCTATTTCCGCAAGAATGAGGGGATAGAAAAATGCAAATCGTTTCGTCAAGTCTTATGTTTACTGAGAGGTAGCACATAAAATGGGGTTACACAAAAAAAGGTAGATGAATAGTGTCTATCTATTGGATCAAAAAAATCTATCGTTTTCACTTTGCATATCATAGTTCCAGAAATGGAAATTCCTAAGAAGGGCGGTTAGGAGTGGCCTTCAGATATTTTAGATTCATAATCCGGGATAACCTAGTGTATTTACTATTCCCACACATCAGGATTCTGCATAAATTATGGAAAGTTTTTGGAAAAATGTTTCTGGCATATACAAGGGACTTTTGCGAAAAATATAGCAATGATAGAACGATATGTAAGAAAATCCTCTCTGGAGCTATAATTACGTGTGATCATGTTGCTGTAAATAATGGCTCTAAGTGTTTTCATGTCTTCATTAATACAAGATTGCTGAATCGTAGGAGTAGATGCTAAGTTTGAATCAAAAGGAAGTGTTTCAATAAACTACAAGCTACAAATATTGCTAGAACAATTGATAAGTCTAAACATTCATCTACTTCGTTCAACAACATTTCGTGTTTTCAGAGTAAAAAATTCTTTCATTAAATATTCTCACAATGCGTTTTTTGCCCCTTTGACTATGGATAGCTGAAATAATTGGTATTTGACAAAATAAGAAAGAATGTAAATATAAATGAGTTTTAATTAAAATATAATGAAATTTAACAGTATACCTTCATGTAACTCACTCAGTTGAGGATTTGAACTATACGATCAAGGCAACCACTACGCATTCGAGAGTCAACATGAATATTGGGACTATGTTCCTTAAAATGCATGGATTATTTGCTGGGCTCTTTTCTTGGCTCATTATGAATTCCGCCAAAAAATAAATCAATTGTTCATTGCTCAGATTAATTTTTATGTTTGAAAAGATGTTTCCCTAATGCTATGGAAGACGTCATCAGAGATTTTAAGGTTGGCCGTGAATGCCACGCTGGCATATTTGGAGCTCCCCACATTTTTATGAACTCATCAATGTCATTTTTTTATGATACGTAAATCATTCATTTCATTCACACATTCCTTGACTTTTGCTTAACAAAGATAGCCATTAAAATTTAAACAAATATGTAACGAAGCATCATTTTACAAAAATCAAGTATGTGCAATATATTTGTAAAATTACGCTGCTATTCAAAATCATTCAAAATTTTTCGGTATCCAATTATTTTCAGATTTTTCAAACGCAAGAAGGAAAATTGGTTAGAATCGAAAAGGAAATTTCAGTAAATCAAGTACAAGCATTATGTAAATCTGCATACTCATGAAAATTAGATAAATGTTTTCCGGTTCTGACTTTGTGAAAAATATTTTTTATATTTGTCTGGGTCAACATTTTTAGAGGAAGTGCAGTATATTTTAAGAATTAGCCAAGTGTTCCAATAATAGACGCTGAAAAAAATTTTCAAGTTAATATTTCAAAATTTGTACTTATGCGTGTTTAATTTAGTGACTAATTAGAATCACACATAACATGAAACCAACCACCATAGAATCTGGGGCAGTAGACCTCGTATCTAGTAATCACGAACAATCGGCATCAGAACATTCTGAGAACAACCCATATGACACCAACGACAGAAGAGCAAAACCTCAAGAGACGTTAGAAAATGCTGCGATGACTAATGACAAAATTGGTTGTAGGCCAAAAGATGATGAAATCGGTAAAGATATTGAGAAAACCTCAGAAAACTTTATGCAAAATCCTGACAAATCTGAGAAAAACTGCGACGATTTTGAGGAATGTATTGAGGAAAGCATTGAAAGCGCAAACGAGAATGTAGCACAAATAATGTCTCGCTAATTTTATGACAAAAATCCTGGAAAGCCTAAGCTAAGTCTACCAAGCTCACATTAAACTCAAGAAAACATAGAAATGCTAGTTATCTCCTACAAAATTGTGAACCATGAATTTCTCTGCATTTCTACAGGAGTTTCTAGATATCTGATCCACTTGGTATGAACATATAACAGATTAAGGAGCGGTGACCAATCTAACATTCCTAAAATGTTGCTTTATCACGGTAAAGAAGAATGCTCTGGAGATAATGACTGTAAAACTAAGAATACAAAGAGTATTTGCGTAGAAAATTAATTTCTTACTCCAGTTCTATAAATCGGTATCCTATTGTACGTTATTGTAATGCATAGTTACTTAAATCCTATCACATGGAATCTAATCTTGGTGATAATTCACTTGCCCTGTAAAAACCAGACCAAGAAAAAAAATAGACTTACGGCTAGGATTTGTAACAAATTCTTATGCCTTTGGTTTCCAAAACTCTTTATTTAACACATAACTACACTCATTATGGCCCTAAATTTTTTCACCATTTCTCATTTATGGAGCATTTGTAGAGTACTAACAATGCTAATAAACCAATGAAATCCAGGATATTTCAAACGATTTATATAGTTCCCAAGATTTTTTTAAATTCTTCCACTAAGATTTTTAGGGAAACAATTAGTTAAGGAAATACGAAAAATAATCCCAAAATCACCACTCTGAAGATGATTTGAGTTATTCCGGTGTCGTGATACATGATTCTGATTTTCACATGAATTAGTAAATTGGCAGGTCAATCTCTGCACTCTAAAGGTAATTTGGAAACCGAATGCTGCGTATACTATATTGATGTTTATGAACCTGGATTTGAATCTTTCATTAAAACATGTACACATTTCTACAATCCATGTTCCATCTATATTATTTTTTAGGATTTTAAATCCAAGACTTTTTTTTGGTTTCTCAAGGTGTACCATCAAAATGTAATATTTTAAAAATGCTTCAAACCTTCATAACCAATAATTGCATATTTTAATTTTAAAAGTCTATCTATTAAAAACTCAGGTAACCTCGGAAAACGGTGCACAAATTTACAGCTCTCGTTTTCCTTAATTTATGTCATTTCATTGAAAAAGGCTGCGCAATGGTGAAATTTTACTCTACGAGGTCATCGATTAATTAGTTTGGCAGATACATAATACCCACCATGGCTGCGACCTCCGCTGCTGTTAAGCCTTCCTGTGTGAATATATATCTGAAGTGGAATTTTCGAGTAAAGCATGGCGCGGAAAAAAGAGCGCTTGACCATTGGCTGCTTTTTGTTTCTCAGCAGAACTAGAGGGAATTTTTTCAGAGGACATGGTTTGCTTGTGGGGGAGGCTGTTGAGAAAGGCGAATGTTAGTCTAGTGTTTTGGGATAACTAGAATGAGTTGAATAAATGAACAAATAAATATTTTTGTAAATATTAAACAAAGCAGTACATTTTGAACTACATATGTTAAAACATTATATACAAACGTAGCCTTTTTAAAATCTTACAGCGTTATTTATTATAAACAAATCCTAATATATCAAGGCGGATTCAGGCTTTGAACTCCATTGGCCGGGTACGGATGTGTCAACACGTATAAAGTTGGTACAAATGTTAACGAAATTATAACAACGGATATAATCGTTGCCGCAAAGTTATTCAGGAGTGGATTACTCCAAGATCTTCTATTCCTCTCTTAAATCGTGTGAAAATGTACGAGTGAATTTAAAGAAATATGAAATAAGACAGAAAGATGGATTGAATCGGGATTGTTTGGATACACGTGCCCTCTCCCCTTCTATTTGTAAACATTATTTTTGTAAGAGTCCAAAATGATGTTTGGGAAGCGTGAAAAAACACGAGCGCATGTCACGTATATCTGAGCAATCCAACTTCACTCCATCTTTCTCTGTTTTTTAACTCGAATAATTATAATATACAAAAATGCAGCAGACCTTCTTGACAAGGAACAGAATTTGTCATTTTAGAAGTGATTCCGATTCTCCTGAGAAGGCAAATTACCTCAAAACAAGTGGGGTTTCCCAAAGTTCTCACTCCGATTCAGCTATTCAAGAAACATGTTTTCCGGATTGCTTTTTCGAATTTATGTATTGTTTAAAAAGTGTAAGAATGTAAATTTCTATCAAATTAAGCTTGTGTTACTCACGATTGAGAAAAGTGGTGTCCATGTGTTTTCATCCAATTTTGTTTAACTTTTTAATATGTAATCAGTCTTTCCCTAATGAATCTTCTTCGAAAGGAACACGTGTTTGTTGAATACTACCAATGTTGTCGTTAAATCTACACTTGTCCAGTCAACTTGCAATAAAGTTTCTTTGTCGACGAATGGGAATGTTATAAAGTCCCCGTTTTTTGTCCACTAATATGCTCCAGAGCATCCTCTACCAAATCCAGTACTGAATTTTCTGGAGTTCCCACCTTCATTTAATACATCATCAGAACTGCAGCCATCTCCTTCTGCATTTCTTTGTTGGAGCTGGAACTTCGTATTGGGACTATCCATAATGCCCTAGTAGTATAGTAATTTTTATTTGTGCGTGTACAATAGCCATACACAAAATTTTCAAGTTCATCATCTTAAGTCACCAAAGATTATTTAAATTTTAGCTACTCGGATTCATTGACGAAATATAAAAAAGCAATTCAAACTAAGCTAGTTTACGTACAAATTTGAATGTTCGTACTGATTGTCAGTTTTTGTTAAAATATGGATTTTCTACGTGCTGTAAAATAACTTTTACACTGGCTATATTTCATTAAAGCCAAAGTTATGTTAACTTTTAGTATGCTTCCCACATGATTTTCCACTGATTTTCCAAAATAACATATTAGCAGTAACATAATCATAAATTTCAAACAATGAAAATATTTATTAAAAAGTTAGACAGGAAGAAATTATTTAAATATTTTCTAGTTAATTGACTAAGCTGGTTCTGCATGATGCATTTTAAGTTAAAGATTTATTTTACTTGAAATCTTCATGGTCTGCTTTTTTCAAAATTAAATAACTCAGCGGACCCCATGACTGACTGTCGTTTAATATTTTTGTAATTTGGCAGTCACCATTCACACTCTTTCTTTAATTGCAGCCTTTTTTTCGAAGATGATGAGGTTCTGAAGAGGTCTTGGCTATTGTTGTCAACTGAGTCAGATATATGACAAAGGTGAAAAGGTTATGCTTAAAGTTATTCAGAAACTTGAAAACGTATATCGTTAAACCTTCAAATTATCTGTTTCTACTCAAACGATATAACAAAATATCTCAAGCATCTAATGCCTAATTACACATTAGTTAATTTAGTTACATACCTTAGGTTACATTTTTACAGTCCTGTATATCATGTCGTATTTCACAGTCCGTGTAGCATTTGTATTTTGTTTCAAGACATTCCAAGTTCAAGCAGATCTGACCTCTTTAGTATAAAATTTAGTTTTGATAATCGAATGCTTGACCCATTTATGCTTAAACACAAATATGAAAACCCGCCATCTTTTTTATTACGTACCTAATACCTATGCAAGTTAGATATTGATTTAGGGACAAAGAATTTCATGAACAGACATGAAGCAGTTTTCAATATAAATTTGAAAAGATACGAACTTAAAAAGTATTTTGTAGAATGTGACTAATAATATACCAGGAAACACATTGAGGGTAGCACGATACCACAACCCGTTTGTATTCACATAGATAACATACCATTGTTAAGTGGTATTCAAACAATTTATGTCGCACAATTGCTCCTAAGGTTAACGTATGAGCTCCAATCGAAAAACACTGTAATTTTTAATTTTTCCAGACATTTCAACGTTACATATCATAAATATTAACTGCATAAAATAACTCGTGGCATTTCACTTTATATGTGGCATGCTATATTGTTAATTGACAACTTTGTTCGATTACAAACAAAAAACGGCCTATTTATTTACGTACGGGAATGAATTTGGAAAAAACAACATTTTCAGTCAAAATCACACCTTCACTAGTAGATGTTGATTCGGTTTTATTTTTCAAACCAATTTCTTTTTCACTACAAATGGTTTTGCACTCCATAATGCTGCCCTTTTAATACTTGTAATCCAATTTGTTTGGTACATTATACAAATCACCATGTCATTTCGTAGAATTTGATTATCTCGGTGAGTTTTAATCAAAGAAACAAGAACGTTTTTGCATCTTGTTCACAATTGAAATGTCTAGGGGGGTTTTTCCTCAGAGATTCCAAAAAATCCAATTTTTTTCAAAATTTGGTTTTTTGTGTATAAAATCTCAAAAACATCACAAATCATAAAAACAAGGTAAACCCATCTAGGGACTCTTATTATACATGGTTGTGCCAATTTTCAAGTTTCTGCGAAAAAAATTGTGGCTTCCAGCGAAATCCCGGCGGAAGCGTTTTTTCAAATTGTAACTGCCGCCATTCGAAAATTGTGAGTTTTCAAATTTTTTCCTTTATGCCAATTTACTTAGTTACCCTAGCTGTATGTATCCCAGTAAACTGATTTCTAAAATTTAAATTTGGATTTCGACCCTTTACCTATATGAGATGATTGTACCCACTATTGTGCCTTATGTTCAGTCTGCAATTAGAATGGTTTACAAATTCGGGAGCCCAGAGTTTGAGATGTTTTTTTGAGTAAAAAAATGGAGTTTCAATGCTTTTTAAAGTTTCAGCATGCAGAGTGTTCCAGTTGCTATTGGAATATCAAGAATAGGAAACGTCACAGCTAGTTTGGTGGTGTTGAAATTGAATCACTGCGACTGTCTGAAGGTTCAAAAATGGATACAGATTAACAGCTAGAAGGTTATGAGTTCAGCTACCGGATAATCATGAAAGCGTGGCCGTGTAAGCGTTCTAGCCCAGATTTTTTAAACAACATAAAACACCTCATGTCATAATAGAACTTTTGAAGAATCATATAATGCTTTTAATTTTACGGTTGAAAGGTACAATTAAAAAAATATATATTGTTGCTTGAACATTACGAATACTTATTTGTATTGTAAGCGTAATGGAAAAAAACATACATAGGATGGTTATCCCCTCAAAAAACTTCGTGAATTTTATATTTGTGACTTCAACTGAAAATTTGGAAATAAACGGCTAAAGGATAATTGATTTAAAATGTGGTGGTTAAGTTTTATCATTTATCATGATCATGCACTCCTAAAATTTGTAGCGAAATATTATATATCGAGGAAAAGCAATTTGTAGAAATTGTGGGGCTACAATGTCGTTTAAAACTGTTTATTATATTTTGCTATTTATGAATCCTGTAGGTCATTTAATACATGGAATGTTCGGTTTGGTGAAATGTGTTGAGTAATATGTATATTTGTAAGTGCAATTTGCTATACACTTAAGTTATAAATTAGAGTACCTTTTTTTAGAATCGACCTAGTACGGACACTCGAATTTTTGTTTTCAACAATTTTATGTGTAATGAGAGCCCTCTATAAGAGATGCTTATTGGTGAATTGTTTTTGTCTGTATCATATTGTACAAGGAAAATAAAAATGTTTTATTGTTTGACATGGCCGCTATTGGGGGCCGTTTTTCTCAGAAACTAAAAAAGAAGGCGATATCAGCCTACCTGCGTTAGATACAGTATAAAAAACTGAGATTACGTCTGTTTTAAAAATATGAAATATATAAAATCCGTTTTTTAAATAAATGAAGATTTTGGTTTTTGCTAAAGTTTAACGTCGGCACACAAAGCATGACCACAATTAATTTTTGTCAAAGTTTTTAAACTGTTTTAATTTGTTTAATTATTACATATTTCAAATTTTCAAAAAAGACGTAATCTCAGTTTTTTATTTTGTATCTAATGCTGGTAGACTGGTATCGCTATCTTTTTTACTTTCTGAGAAAAACGGCCCCCAATAGCGCCCATGTCAAGGCATTGAACATTTCATTATTTTCGTACACATTAAGATACAGACGAAAGCAATGCACCATTAATCGTCACGTATAAAGAGCTCTCCTCACACATAAAACTGTTCAAAAGAAAAATTCGAGTGTCCGTATCAGGTAGATTCTAAAAAAAGCTACTCATTAACCATTTTCGGTCATGTCTGGAATTATGACTGATGAGTAAATGGGTATATGGTTAAAAGTACAATATGAGGGTTTATGAAATATTTAATATCAATAACTTACTGAAGTATCAACATTCTGTTGATAAAACACAATATTCACCTTAATGCTCAGAAACTATTAACGAATTCACATTTTACACCATATGCATGTTTTCATCACGCAGATAAACAACCTTTCAAACAAGTGAATGAATTTTGTTAGTTAATTTTTAGGAGTAAAGCTCCCTTCCTTCTTAATCTTAATATGCCTACGGACACAGGAATCAAGCCAGCAATCTTTGAACTGCCCAAATGCCCAATTTTATTTTGAAACTTCTCAAAGTCCCATACCTTCGGTATATCTGTTGGGTTTATTTCACAGCAATATTTGAATTTTAAGTAAAAACTTGGTACTCATATTTTACGACAAAAAGCTCAATCGATGTGACTTCGATCTTTTCAATTAAGATTTTCAAAATTGTCTTTGACATTTGCTCTTTTTTTGGCCAAATCTACTTCCTATCACCCCACGTTATTCTTTATAATGTAATATAATGTAGCGGTTAACAAAGATAATCTACCGTTCAGGTAGTTGAAGAACTCGATTGATTAAAATTGAAAGTTATATGGGTCACATAATTAACATATAAACCCACAAAACATGGAATTGTGACTTTTTTAATATTCAGCAAGTTGTTTATTATTCAAATGGCATCCATGATCTCCGTTTTTAACCCATATAAATCTAAACAAGTCTCACATTGACAATACTTTGTGGCTTCATTGAATGTATTTCTTCAATTCTTGCAATCCGCAATCATTAGCATAATTCCAGTTTCACAATTACAATTTACGGGGGCTTACATTTCCATTCAACCCAATTCATATAACATGTTAACATAAAGATAATAGCTCATTTCAATACTTTTTTTCAGCTTATGTCAAGGAGAACTTTTTGATATATCTGGCTTATTGGCCATCAAATACAGTTTTTATCTTATCGATTGGTCATATACAAATAAGTAATACTGTGAAATATTCTCATCTGAAAATTATTGAATTTATACTTAAAAACCTGCGAGCACTTATTTGATACCCCATTCAAAAAGTTTACAGAAAAATTTGTTAACAAAAGCTGATATTTGGTTTTGATAATTGTTTGGAATTAAACCATGTTTTGTACGATTTGTTTTTTAAATTTCTGCAGGGAAATGTTGTCAAAAAATCTGATAATCGACTATATTTGTGCCAAAGTCGTGGAGTTGGTGAGGGATAGTGTCATTTGTAATAGTCCTCCAGACCAACATGTCCCACACTTGTTTCCTTTTTATTTTGCAGGATACTTTTGCATTTAAGGTAAATTTATGCTTGACATATTCTCAAATTGTTTCGAAATATCATCAAGAAAGTTAAGACCAATCTTTTTCTGGCCTTATGTGAAATGTACACGTTATGCAGAAGAAGGATATTGATTTTTTTGCGCAATGGAAACATGGTAGCAATAACATCAAAATACGTTTCCAAACATAAAAGTTCATGTAATTTTCTATATAAGTACCTGGCTTCCACACGCCTATCAAAATGTGATTATGAATTCATGTACTTGCACAAACATTCACAGGTCGATTTAAATGTATTGAAGATTTGATTTGATTTTTCCTTGTGATGTTAAATTATGAGTAAATTCGCCCCCAAAATTTTTTAAACAAATCTCTGTGGAATTAAGGAGGTAGATGAAGTTTATCGTTCTACACATATGCATGAATGATATATATAAAGGAAAGAAAGTGCCTTAATATCTGAATCAAGTATTGGTTTAATTTTATTATTACTTGATAAACAATTTTGGAATTTGCTTATGCAGCTCATTCAACCAACAAACATTCCTGCTTCTTTCCCCATATCAAGCAATTGAATGTTTTGATATATAACTATCATAAAAGGTTTGACTGCTGTTTCAAGTTTGAATTAGTTATGTTCATGCTTCCTGATAATCAAATCGCAAGTACCGAAAATTCTATAAGCATGCAATATAATAATATCTGGGTCCATTTTTTGTGTTTTAAGATTATCAGAATGTGGATTTAAATTAGTCAAAAAATTAATCCAATTATCGATGTAGAAACCGGTCTAACGAATATTGAACCTCATACAACGAAATTAGCCACATCATGGTCGTAAAACACATAAACAGGTTTCAAAAAAAAAACTTAAACATTGTAGAAAGCAACAAACCTTGCTACGAAGCGGAAATTGGGATTCAGGGAGCAGTTATTTTGATTCTACTAAAAACTAAATCAACCTTAAAACAAGACATATTTATACAGTTCTTAGTTTAATTGAATTCGAACTTATTTCTAGATTATTAGGAACTCTAAAGATAGCATGATATTAGTTTCAATTTTACTATTTTTATATGCTCTCTGTAGTTTAAAGTTATGAAAACTGTCGGCTTCAGCCATTGTCCAACGGTTTTGAATTTTCAATGGGATTTATGCAATGCGGTGCCTCATGTTTCATGTTGTTATTATTATCAAAGTTCTAATAAGGATTTGGTACGAGTTCACCTTTTAGAACTGAATTAATTGATTACAAGGGTCAATGCTTACAAATCGTTGGTCGCGAAACAAAATTGTTAAAAGTTAACTTTTTGAACGCATTTGCAGTATTACGACGTCTTCTAAAGTATTTACATTGTTATCGTGATATCGCGACGTACTCATATGAGCACTTCACAATAATGGTAGTTAGACAGTTAGGTAATTAGGCATATAAAAAGCGGTTGTGAAAGGTTGTTCAGTCTTAACAAAATGATCAATTGAATATTAAGGTGGCATCCAAAAACGGAAAATTTGCAAATAAATGTTTATACCGTAAAATCCCAAATAGACGCCCTGTCCTGAATACGCGCCCCTTCCCTATAAACGCCCCGGCGTCTACTAACTAAAAAGTGGACGGAGCACTTTAAACGCCCCCCTCTAATACGCGCCTCCCCTCCTAGTAGACGCCCCATCTAAATTTGTTTTTCTA
>JAQIXX010005562.1:0-13765 GCA_034700605.1 Willowsia nigromaculata | reverse complement strand
GCCAAATTTTTTTAGTTTTTCAAAATTTCAAAAATCGCAAACTGACCCCTATTTTTAATTTAAGTTTTACATGTGTATGCAAAATTTCAAGTTTCTAGCTCAAAAACTGTAGAAATAAATCAACACAGCCACTTTTTGAAACTTTTGCTACCCTCCAAATGGTCACAGGGGGCTGAAAATTTGCATAGGGTATACTCATATAATATGTAGCTACAAATCACCATACAAAATTTGGAGGCAATCTGCTGGGGTTTGTGATATTGCTTTCCTATTTGGCAAATAATCACGCTCAACCGTTGCGTTGCGGCGTTCTAGAGATTTTTTGACGGTTACAAGTTTCGACTATTAGGTTGGTTGAGATCAGGTGTAAAATATACCACCGTGACACGGATGCAATAATTCAGATTAAATCAGAAAAATTAATCTAAAAAAGTGTCATGATACGATAATTAACTAACGTGCCTTAAATACGCTGTAGTAAGCTCCGCGTAAATTATGTGTTCTAAAGATCACAGATGAAAGCATAAAATGCTTTGTCTGCATTGCATGAGATCAACCAGACGGCTGGCGGTATTCTGCTTCTGTTTGCTAACAAAGCAACCGATCAGATGTTATTCAAATGACAAGGGTGAAACCAACTTTACCCGTAGCTGCATTGAAAGCAAGGGATATAGAGAAATATTGAAAGCAGTTGCAGTTAAAATTGATAAATTGTACATCAGTAATGTAACGAGACAGTTATTGACCTGAGAGACTATCAGCTGGAAAAATGCCGAGACAAAGGCCACCTTGTATGGTGCCCACCTGCAAGAAGGATCCACTCGATTACCCAAATTACTCATTTTATGTTCTTCCTCGGAAAGGGGATCTCCGCGATTCCTGGCTGAAGGCTGTTCAAGTAGATGGATCCCATATTTCTGAAAAGAGCACGCATTACAAAGTGTGTCAGGACCACTTTGAGTCCTCCGATTTTGAACGGGATCTGCAAAGTGAGTTGTTAGGTATAAAGAGGCCGAAGAGAAAGTTGAAGCCGAATGTGGTGCCTTGGCTGTTCCTCCCACCCCCTCCAGAAGAAAAGGAAGTGAGTGAATCCACTGGAAAAGATGACCTTGAAGAACCTCCTCCAGAAGAGGATCCGGATTTTGAAATTGACAATCGACCGAAAACCAGATCATTCAAGAAGAAACCAAAACCACCGAAAAAGAAGGTTCCTAAGTATGGCTGCCTTATCTGCTCGAAAAGTCCAGCACAGAAAATTTACTGGACAAAATTTGACCATCCCGGAGCAAATAATTTGGAGTCTTTAAACAAACAATTATGGACAATTTTTGTTTTGAGAACTGTTCTCAAACTGGATGCTCCCAAGTGTGCCAATCTCTTAGCAAAATTTGGAAAAACAAGTCATCCCGAAGACTGGCTCCATGTGTGTTCGAAATGCTCATCGGATCTGGCACAGGCCATGGAGTATCAACAGGAAATTATGAGATTGCAGTTGAAACTGAACGCGATTTTCGAACGGATCTGTAAGAAGGCTGAAGACACAGTGAGACTTGATAAAGACGCCAACTTGAAGAAAACCGAGATTGAAGAAGAATTATGGAAAACCATCAGAGGTTGTTACACTGTTAACTTAAACTTACTGCTTATCAAAGATCCTTGTACTTATCTTAACCGTAATGTTAATTTAACTTTAATCTAGAATATTTCTTGTGACATTTCAGAACACAACAAAATTCATCTTGAAGCTGACATAAAAGTAGAGGCAGAGGCAGACGCTATGGAAATCCCATCTTTAGCAGATTTCAGAACATCAGTAATCCCCGAACACGCTAACGATTTGGCAGCTAGAATTGATCAACTTTTGAAACAAAATGAATCTATTGTCGGAGAATCTCTGACCCGACCAGAGGGATTTGAATCAGATAGTGGGAGTGAGGATGACCGCCCAAAGAAGAAAAAGACAAAGACCCCCAAGCCAATTATTAAGACAGCGTCTAAGAACACAGCTCAAACTGGAACGCAGAAATTACAGCCACAGCAGTTAAAAGTGAAAGGACAAGGACCAATTGAAATTATCCCGACGCCAGAAGTATTTCTCCCGAGAATTCTAGCCAAAGCGAAGATGCTTCGAAAATTCCATAAACTCAAGTGCCGCTCCTGTCCAGCCGTTTTCTGCACCCAAGAAATGTTCGAAAAGCATAAAGAAGATCACACGAAAAGTAAGGAGGATGGTGGAAAGTCTGAGTGCAAATTTTGCGGGAGGGTTGTCTTTAATGAGAAGCTTTTAAAACAACATTTGGAAATGAAGCATAAAACAGGAACTATCGATTTAACGGAAGTATCACAAGATCTGGAAAATACAGAGTGTCCGTTTTGCCCCGCCCGATTCAGCAAGTTACCCAATCTAGAGGCTCACCTCAAACTACACGAGAGGAATGCAGAGTTTCATTCTGAACTGGATTGTCCTCATCCCCAATGTGCTCACCCCTTTCTCAGTTATAAACAGTTGCTCCAGCATTTGCGGAATGTTCATGACGAGAATATTATGTACGTCTGTGAAATTTGCGGATTCACTATTTCCAAGGCTCTGAAGTGGAAGTGGCAATCTCATGTGTTAATGGTATGCATATTCTTTCCAGAGTTATCCCACGTTATCCTACAAAATCAATTCTAAAAAATTCTCTATTTTTTGCAGCATCGTTTAGAAGAGTCGAAGAAGTCTCAGTCAGGCGAGTTCGTATGCCCCTTGTGCGAAAAAATTTTGACCACCAAAAAATCGCTCATTCGACACAAAAGGAAGTTCCACGCGGATCAATTTGGTCTGGAAAGCTATTTGTGCACCCAGTGTCCCCGCCAATTTATCACAAAGTCTGGACTGGAGAACCATGTGGAAACTTTTCACAGTACTGAACACGTCGCAAAACGGTGCTGTGAGATTTGCGGGGAAGGTAAAACCTTTTCCTCTAATTTTCTTTCTTTTCCATTTACTCTTCAACATTCAATGTGATTTTTTTTGTTTCCAGAGTTTCCAAACATGCGAGCCCTTATAAATCATCAGAAGAAGCACAGGGACAAACCAAAGATTTTCGTTTGTGACCGTTGCGGTGGGGAATTCAACTCTTTGGCGAATTTGAGAGGTCATAAAAAAGACTTTTATGGGGGGCTTACTGACAACTCCAACGAACCTTCAAAAGATCTGCAGCAGGTTGAAGAAAGTTTAAGAACGAGGCGGAGGATGACAGTTTTCAACTCTCAAAAACCACAGCGTTGTAGGCATTGCGGTGTCAAGTGCCCTCATCTGGCAGCGTTGAGGCGTCATGTGAGGACCCATTCGAAGATCGAGTGTAATTTGTGTGGAAACAAGTTTATGACGAAGGATACCCTCCTGAAACATGTGACGGCTATTCATTACAGCGATAAGTGGACGAAAACGAACTGCAAATATTGCGGGAAGGAGTTTAAGCATAGGATCTCAGTTTATGGACATTACAAGTATTGTAATGCAAAGAAAAATGTGGAGGGGGCAGGGAGTGGTGGAAATGCGGATGGAGTTCAGTGTTCGAAATGCAAGAGGTCGTTTAAGCATAAACAAGCGCTCGGCGGACATTTGCCGTACTGCAAAAAGTACTTTAGAGACTTGAATGACCCCGAGCTAACCCTACCCCAACCCCAGGGGGATGACATTGAAAACAGTGTGATGGAGAAGGATAAAGGAGGGGAGATGGTGGGCGGTAGTGACAACGGCAACGGAAATGGTGACGAGGAGGCTCTCTTTGAAAGGATTCTTGAGATGACTGATTGATTATAGTATTCTCTCTTCATTAAATGTGACTTTAGTTTTTTCCTAAGATAATTAGTAACTAATATTATTTTAATTAGCATTTAGTAAAGCAATCATTATTTTGTAATCGTTAATTATTTTGGATCGCTGATAATAAAATGAACTCTAAAATTACTTTGTTGTCTGTCGTTGTTGTTTCATTTCACCCCAGTTGTTCCAGCTATATGGAGTGGGAGCTAGTAGCTAGTGCATTCCACAATGCCATGTGACGGCCAAGCATAAAACCAAAACACATCACATAAAACTTTCTTTGGTTGTTTTGGTGATGATTACATTTATTTTACTATTTGCAACGGTTGACTTAAAGATAGTTAATGAGTTCTGGCAACCCAAGAATCTCCGATACGATTTGAAGAGACGACCGAAACTGTTTTGAAACAGCAGGTGAATTCAATAATATCCGAAAAAGTAAGCGAATATACTTACTAATGACAATTGAGCAGTGAAAAGTTTTGTTGTCATGGTCATTGGTCAAGTCAGCTTTTTCCAAGGAATCAGGCACGCAATGACCTTTAAATTCTACTTGACGGCTAAATAATATTTCAAAACTAGCTATATTACAATTGATTAGTGAATAATGAGGTTTTGTTGGTTAAAATTTGTTTCAGGACTTTTCAATAATAAGCGGTGTCATTTCTGAAGGGACATTCAGGTAGCTCTGTCCTCCCACAAAAATGAATGCATTCAGAAGACCCAGCGGCACCTTAAAATTGGTGTCGTTGTCATGGAGAAAATCAATAGCTCCATTGAATCCCAGGCAATTCACCATTTGCAATTATTCAACAGTAACTGAGCCAAAAGACAGTCCAGAACCGGCAGGAGTCAGCTCCTCCTCTAGAAAGAGTACTGAAGCCATTGACCCATTTGGGATAGGAGAAGTGGTCGACGCCGAAGACAAGTCGTCTGTTTTAGTTCAAGGATTTTACCATCAGACTGATGACCCAAATTCAACCTCAAAACCTACCCCTCCTCCAACTGCAGCTCCGCCTCCAAAACCTTCTCCCACACCACCCCAGACTGAAGACCCCGACCAGCGTTCAAGACTCTCCCTCTACAACACCTGGCTCAAGCAGCGTATCGAGCGAGAAGCGGTCCAGAAGAGTGACATTGGCGCAACCGAATCCTTCCGAGAAGCTCACTTTGGCCATGTTCGAATCGACACCGACAACCCAGTAGTATCTCACGGCCATTACGACGACAGAATGGATATAAACGCAAAACCTCCCTCTAGTCGCCGCTGGAGAGCCTCAAGAAACGCCCCACCTCCTTCCTCAGAGCCCATCACAGAGACCATTGAAGCTGGCCACTCTGTACGTATCCGCGCCAGTGAATTTCTGAAACAATATCGACAACTCGAGAACGCCTCCAAAGAAAACTCTGAAGAAGACGACACTTCTGAACAACCTGACCCTGGATATCGAGAGAAAGTCGTAATCGAGAAGACTATCCGTCCCCGCGTGATCGGTTCCCTGGACCCAAACGACCCCAAAAACCAAGCAACCTCCCTAAAAGACGCGTTACAAATGGACTCCAATGTTATCCCAAAACCTTATCTCCTCCCAAATTACAACGCCATCACAGAACTAGACATGTGGGCTGTTCTCAAGAAAACTGTTGTCTTCCAAAACGACTTCCTCGTCGCGATCAACAAGCCTCCAGGGATACCGGTCCACAGCAAAGCTCGAGATTGTCGCCACACCATAATCCAATTTCTCGATAAGTTCGCAGACCTCGCAAAAGTGCCAGAAATTTTCCCTCTCCACCGTATCGACAAGGAGACCACAGGAGTCCTCCTCTTCGCCAAGGATAAAAAGGTGGCGTCAATCCTGAAGGAGAAATTCGCCAACAGGGAGATTCAAAAGTTCTACCTGGGCGTCACCAAACTGTGTCCAAAGGTTCGAGAAGGCACCATCAAAATCCCAATAGGCGAAGGAAAGATTCCAGGTTCGGAAAACAAGTATCGACGAGTTCTTCGACCAGATCTGAGAGAATACGGGATTAAGGCAACGACGAGGACGTGTGTGGAGGCGATCACAAATTTCAGAGTGGTCAATTCAATTCAGGAGGCGGCGTTCGTGGAAATTGAGCCTGTCACAGGATACAAGCATCAGATCAGGGTCCATTTTGGGATGGGACTTGGCTGTCCAATCTTTGGAGATCATAAATATTCTCATAGGGATCGGCTGGCGCCACAGAGACTGCATCCGTATGTCCTCCATAAAATCAAACTAAAGCAGACAAAGGTTCGAGAAATGCCCCTCCATTTACATTGCAATAAGATTAGCTTCACGTTGCCAGAAGAGTTCACAGGGAACTCTGAACCTGTTTATATTCATGCGACTATACCGTATTTTATGAAGTATACTTTGAAGCGACTTGGTCTCATTCGATAGTTAATTAATTATTGTAATAGTTGTAGTCTAATTCTCAGTCAAATAATAACTAACGATTTTTATAAATATATAATATGAGATGATAACGATAATAAAAATGACAAAAGACACTAACATTTTTTGTATAACACCACGATCATTTATTTTTAACGCTGAATTTTACAAAAGATCAGAACATAAAACGGTTACTGATTTGTATCCGATGGAAGTAGATTACTTGGAGGATTCAGCGTTCAGGGTCTGTAAACCTTTAAAGCTGGCTACAGGAACAAATGACACGATGGTGTAGAGCTTGTGTACAGAGTCTTCATCGTCATTACGGCGCCTTTCCAGCTTGATTCTGAGCTTGAATGGAACGTTCCTGCAAAGTTGTAATAAAAAAGAATAATTAAATTGTTTGCTTTGGGTTTGATTAATTAAATTTTTCAATTATGACCATGAAGCATAATATTTGCATGTGAATTGCTCTCACCTGACCCCTCTGGACCACACTTGCTTGTTCACGGTCTCCTCAATCCTGACATCAGGGGTGCCCATCTGCTGCTGCGCAAACTTCCTGATCTCATCGATAGCTCTGGGGGCCCTGTACTTGAACCTGATTCCATGGAGCCTCCGATGAAGGTTTATCGTGTAGACGCGAGAAAGGACCTCATTGATCGCGGATTTCTTCTTCTCTCCCTTTTGCTTTGCCATCGCTAATTATTCCTGAAGGCTAGGAAGTGGTATTCTGCTCACACAAAAAAACCATTAAAAAATTAACAAATTACACCAACAATTAAATTTAACTGCTCTGCATCCACAATCCCACTGCATTCTCTAATTTGGAATTGATACATCCCAAACAAATTACCATTTACGCTTAGCATTCAATTTAGCACTTCTTACGTGTAACAAGTAGCACAGCAAATTAACACAATTTCACCAAATTCAAAAGCTTCAAAACTACCCAAATATGTGTAGAAAATAATTTAAATTAATTAATTAACTTAATTGCAGTTTTAAGTACCTTAAAATACTGAAGAATCAGTGTCTGTTGAATCACTGCTCACCTCCTTTCACTCCGACTGCTGGTAGATGTAAATTTAAGCTTGATGGTTTGGATCCGTCTAGCTTGTGGGAGAAAAGGCATGGGCTGTGCGGTGTTCAAAAGATTTGCCATTTCATGGGGCTATGCGAGACAAACCATCAAGTGAAAAAGCCGTTGTCTTTGTTGCTTTTCATTTCACCGTAAGCTTAACACGCAAGTGACGCAAGCATGAAAAATTCACATTGGGGCATCATGAATCAGAGACAATTATGGGTTATCGTTATCATCGTGATGTTGAGGATTAATTAAAATTAAAATTATAGTTCAAAATTTTAGAATTTTTAAACAATTAATAATTATTCTTTGCATCTTGCATCGCATTTATTGTCCCTCGCTATGGTCGTTTGACCACTCCTCATGGCAACTGCTATGGTAACCGACTAAGACAGGTATTCATTTTCATCTTTAAGTTTTAATTAATTAAAAGCGTCAGTATTACCGTTACCTCCTTTCTCGTTATATTTTTTCTCGTTGATTTTTAATTGATTTGGTACCAATCATTCTTCACTGATTTTTGTATACAAACAAACCTGACCATCCGCAACAAAGTTTGTGAATGAATTATTCTTTCGCGTAATTTGCAACATTTAATTGACGTCAATAGACGGTTACAGTATTCTAATGACGTCAATGACACTTACTATCTTGTCATCAACACCGCAAAACTACCTCAACGTTGCTGCAATGGCCCCATTCCTCACAGTCGATGGGTACGCTGATACGCTGTACTCCTCCAACTAATCTCCTTTCTTCAACAATCTTTACGCAGTCACTTTCAGTTTCTTCATTCATTAACTAATGATGCAAATATTAACACAGTTAGGATTTATTAATGATGATCAACAAAGCGTCATTATTGACACATTTTTTTGTGCTTGCTCCCAGGTTCCAACTTACGTGTTGCAAATTCTGCATCGTCAGATATTCTTGAGATCTCACGTATGAACTAATTTTTTTCGGAAGGAAAGTTCAGAATTGCGCAACATGAAAACTGTGGTTTCAATTTGACAACTGTGATTAAAACTTTTAATTCAGATTAATCTGAATATTTGAGGTGATGTATCAGGGTGCCCCATAATATGGTAGTCAGTTCTCCATGAAGACGCATGAGACATTTAGGCGAAATGTTGTAAAAACATTTAATTTGGATTCAGTCTGATTTTAGTTTACTCTGGTATTAATTACAAACAATTAATAAGAAAGCGATTGTTGTAGTTTAGATCTAAAAATTTCCAGCTATTGTGAATTTGATGCAGAGTAAATATTTTTGTGGTTAGTCACGTACATGAACTCAATAACCTTAATGATTAATTACAAGAAAGAGCCAGTTCAGCCGAAAAGTTGCAAATATTCCTGCAAACCTTCAACATTTTGTGAATAGTTAAGAGTTAAGAGCTATAGGTAATACATAATATTTTGCAGATTGCCTTTTTCACTGGAAAGTGGAAATGCAAAAAAATGAGAAGCCCTGCCACGTGCAAAAGGACAGTTGGTTTATTTCGTGCATCTTGTATGGCCTATGACCTCTGTTCTCTGTACAGACTTGGAATTTGGATTTTAGCTGTCACTTCAATTTAGCGTCCATGTTTATAAAAAATTATGAAGTTGCCCAGTATATATAACGGATTGGGTCGATGGGTTTAAAATTATGATTAATGCGCATTAGTTTTTCTACATAGTAGAACTGGAACATTGCTCTTATCAAAACTCTTAGTTAATAATATTATTACTCATTCATGAATCCAGAATATATTCTGGTTTCTGTTATCAAGCTTTCTGGCCGGAAAAGGACAATCCATGTCATCTTGTCTCAGTTTCTTGGGGCAAAAAGAGACGATGATTTCATTTCCATGGGAGCATAACTAAAAATAGTTGTGAAATATTATAACACTATGTTAATATGTTATGCATGCTTATCAAAGATGTAATAATTGCGACTTATACAATTACCAGTTGATTGACACTTATCGACATGAGGGACCTTAGAAAGGTGGTACTTGGTACAGCGTACAACTTTTAACCTACAACTTGCTTTAGCCCCTCCTCGTTACTCGTGGCTCTGTAAATATTCGCATAAGATTGCGCAACAATTTTAAAATATTTAAACTAGTTTTAACCAGAATTGGTAGTTTGGTATGTAAAAGCACTTTTGATACAAAAATACAAATGACAATCGCTTCCCCGAACTTCAACATCCATCAAATTTCCATTCACGTGCGCTACATGAGCTCATGAAATTGGATAGTTTTTATCTTGGAAAACCTGTAACGTAACGGTGACAATGGCAACGCGTCATGACGCCACTTTCTCTGTACTCATCCACAATTTACTACTTTGGGGCAAAGAGAAACAATTTAGAAGAAGCAATTGTTTTTCATATTATCTAACTGAGAAGTTAAATAATTAAAATCTAAACACGCATTAAGCATACCTGAGTCAACAAGTCGCTTATGGCGTGTGAGGGAGGGGGTAAGCGAAGAGCGACGCTGCAGCAGCGTCGCCTGATGTTCTCCTTCCTTTGCATCTGTTTCGCTTGAGGGGCAGCGAAATGAGCAGCTACACAACAACAAACACGAAACATCTGACTTTGCCCAACTCACAATGTGCTGTGCTGCGGCAGCTCTGACTTCTCTCAGGGTAACTGTGTACACGTCGATTAAATGATTGATTTAATCAATTAAAATGTTAGAAGTTATCCGGTTACTTCATTCCTTTCAAACTTCACACGCCTTCTTGCTCGTGTATTCGAAATTACTCAATGTGATTACTTCATAATGTTCCATGCACCAAAAGTAAAGTGAATTTTTAACTCTTCATGTCTGTCTCATGACATGAATGTGTTTTTTATAGTTAAGTTTTAAATTGTTGACCAATTTTTTTTTTGTGGAAGCCCACTGGGTTATGTTATTTGAATGACATTTTTATATAACTTTTTTTGAGTGAAGAGTTGATTGGGTTCCACTTTTCTGCGATTTTTCCATTTTAAGTTTTTTCTCTGATGACAGATTTTTTTCTGCGCTTCCCTTTCTTCTTGGATCACGAGAAAACAATTTTTTTGCATAATTTGCAATGTTAGCCTTTTTTGTTGAGAGCGCGGTGTGCTTCTTCTTCTGTTACTTGTTCTGAGTTGACATCTTGAACCCAAAAACTACTCATCAGAATCATCTCATCATGTCGATAACACATGAAGACGACAAAAAAATTCAATCCAATCCACCTCTCTGCATATTCATCCATGTTGGCTGAATCAGTGAATAAATTGAAAGGTGACCTGTCCTCGTCTTGGTCGTATTTTGGGTACGACAATTAACAATAAAAAGGACGAAGGCTACTGGGTACAAGAGACGCTTCCCATAAATAGCGAGAACCCAGTCAACTCCAAACATTACCAGAGTACGGAACTCCCTCTTGAACTGCTCGACAGTTGGAATATATTGACTACTTAACTTTGTATTGAAAGGTAGGTAGTTTTTCAAAGAAAGATTTGATTTGCGAGTGGGCTATCTTTAAGATTTTGCTAATTTTTGCATATTTTTGGTCGGTAGATTTTACTCTCAAAGATGACGCGAAGACATCCAACAGAAATGACTGGGGTCAAGTTCTGGATTTGGACTTTGATGGACATTGTGCTTTTGTTCTTCCAATTTATCTACATTTACCTGGAATTTTTTGCGAAACTGATTTTCCCAAAGACATACAAATCATTGGAGGGGGAAGTGATATTGGTAAGTGGCTTCCGGCGCATTTACGATTTGTACCCAAAAATGATTTGGAAAAATGCAATTAATGGTATCATTGTCGTTTTTATCAATAGCTAACTGGTGCTGCAAATGGAATTGGCAAAGATGTTGCATTCCAACTGGTCAAATCAAAGGCGAAACTAGTCTGTTGGGATATCTTGAAAAGGGAAAATGAGGAGACGGCAGCGGCCCTGAGAAGACTAGGGTGTCAGGCGTATGCTTATCAAGTGGATGTATCGGACAGGTCCCAGGTGGATGCTGTTGGCGAAAGGGTGAGCAATCTAATCTAATTGCCATTTTTAACTAATGAAAGCTTTCCTGCAAGATCTTATTTTGATTTTTACTATATTTTTGATTGTAATTAAAGGTGAGACGTGAGGTTGGAGATGTGACTGTGATAATCAACAATGCTGGCATTGGCAGTTGCGATAAATTCCTAAACTTTACTGCTGAAGTAGTGGAGAAGACCTTCCAAATCAATGTTCTCGCCCATTTCTGGATCCTTCGTCAATTCCTCCCACACATGGTGCAGACAAACAGAGGACACATTGTCACGGTTTGTTCCATTGGAGGACTCAAGGGTAACCGGTATATGGTGCCATATCACGGATCCAAATTCGCTGTTCATGGGTATTTGGAGTCACTTAAGGAAGAATTAGCTCATTGCCCAGATAGTGGGGATAAAATAAAATTCACAACCATTTATCCAACTGCTGTGAGGACGAGACTGATAAATGGAATCAGATTCCAATTCAGGTAAGCATCAAATTTCTCGAAAACATTTACTCTCTCTCTATCATTAAATATTTCAAAATGATTAACTGTTTTTCTGTGTTGTACAGATTTCCATCATTTACCCCATTTCTGGAATCAACTTATGTCGCTAGCAAGATTATAGAAGGCTTGAGAACAGAGACTGAGAAGATATATGTACCTTCCTACATGCCATTCTACTTCTTCTTGGAATGGTAATTGTCACATATTTACTTCTCCCAAAAACTCAATTATCGTTTATTTTTGCAATCACATTTTTTGCAATATTACATGAAATGAATGCACAAACGATTTTGCAAGTACTCTCTATCCCGAAAAAAGGGTACACACGTGTCGATAAGATAGGGGATATTTGAATGGACTCAAACGAGTTCTTGTGATATCTCAGAACAAAACCAGAAATACGTTTAGTGCTCGTTCATGGTTCTGATTTTTCAAAAGAATTTGATAAGACTTTTATTTTTGAGTTTGATTGATTGCTAATTATAAAATTCTTTATTTCTTTTCATTAGTTTTCTTCCCACGAAGGCTCAAAGAGCATTGACTGACTTCATGATGTTCGACTTTAGTCCGGACCCAAGCGTTAAGCATTACGGAGCTGGAGAAGCTAATGGGCACCACTACTCAAATGGAAACCATTACATGAATGGGCACCTACACCATCACACAAATGGGCATCCACACCATCACACTAATGGTTACCATCATCATACGAATGGCGAGCACTTATCAAACGGCCGCCGCCATTCGGTGACAAATGGCCTTTAAAAATCTCTCCTAGTCCTTGTTTTTATATTCAATGAATGTATTCTATTTTGTACGAAAATTATATTAAGTAATTGTAAGTTTATAGAAACCGTTATCAATGTAACACATACGCTATCTCTTTATTATTGTTGTGTACAGAGTGAGTTAATGGTTATGAAAAATAAATAACTTATTTTTTTATTAAATATTGTTCTGTTAAGCTTTAAGTTCTTTTCCTTTTCGCTTATCAAATTAGCTTATCTTTCGACTGACATGAAAGGGGAAAAAACTTGTACAAAGAAGAACAAGCGACACAGAACAGTGTTACTTATTATATTCGGAGGAACCCATTCATAGTACATGGTCGTAACATCGTTCGTTCTCAATGGCTTGTCATTTGTCATGATAACGTCGTCGGCGTGCCCATTTCTCTGACCTTCCAAATGAAAACTTCAAGACAAGTAGGGATACATCAACTTGGTTCAATACAGGATGCAAAAAAAAATTTGTTACGAATTGTTCAATAAAAAATATAAACTTCAATCAACATCCCAAAACTGATGAACAGCATATTTTTAGAAATGAACTCGAAAGATAAGGAAGGTCTAGTCTTAAATAATAGATTAGTGAATTATTTTATTTAGCCAAACATTACGAAAGATGATCATGCTCGGATGCAAACATTTTACTTGAAGGAACTATTTTCGTTCATCTACATTTGTCTATTCTATAAAATCTGCAGTTATGGGGTAAATCGATACATTTTAATTGTAATTTGTTGAAACGGTGGAGCATCAAGATGTTTGAAGGATTTAATAGGTGAAAGCTTGAATAAGTCCACTGCACTTGTTGAGTTAGCAGGAAGTAATATGAAGGGTCATGAGACATGTGAATGAATTAAAATAACACCACGATATTATTGTGCCAATAAAGAAATCGAAGAAAGTTTTAATTTCCAAATTATATACGAATTCAATGATGTATAATTTCTAAGAATAATTTTATCCAATTATGTACTAGCCCAATTGCTCAACATTTGAGTCTGAGCTTGAACTGCCTTCAGAGCATTAACACGCCCGTGGCCCGCAAATATATTTGGGTATATAGTCATGTTACCCTGTTTGCAGGACGTTTCCTCGTACTCTGGATTAATTGCCAACTCCTGGTCAGTATTTTGAGTGAG
>JAQIXX010005561.1:0-13765 GCA_034700605.1 Willowsia nigromaculata | reverse complement strand
TCCCGAGTAAACAAACCCCGCATTTCACAATTATTTTGTATTGCGATTCAGCTTCCTTATGTTTGATTCTTCCAAGAGCTAGACAGTATTTAAACTCAATTGCTGCGGAATGTGGGCATCTGTAAAATTTAACAGTTATATCATTTCTGAGGAAAGTATTATGATAACTTCTTTTAGCATATAAGCTTGAATGTTTTAATGTAACCAATATTGCGTAACCTGAAATAAATTATGAGCAAGCGAACTATAAATGTAGCGTAAAGTTATATTATTTATATTCAATATCTACAATGACCGGCTAAACAAACTCTCATACGGACAGACAGACATACGACATAAAACTAACTAATAATTTAAATACTGCAGCTACATTCATGGTCATGATTACTTAAAAATAAGCTAATCAGGCAAATATCGAGCTATCACGCTCAATACAATTTTATGGCATTTCTTTCAAATTCTTAGCTCCGGACTTAATTTATTTGCAAACCCAAAGAGTTTTAAGTTTATTGTGAGAGGGGCAATAATTGCCAGAAAATATTTATATATATTTTCCACTCTACCTTCAGATAGAACATGCACACTACTCCTAACTCCGTTTATTTATAATCACCCACCATCCATTATAGCTTTAAACGAAGCCAACAATTTATTTTACTTTTTTCATGCAAGCCACCAAAAAAACATTACAAGGTGAGTAGTGAATGTAAATGAAAAAAGCACTGGGAAAAATGCGAAAAAACTATAAAGTCTTTTTTTTTCTCATAGAAAGCACACATTACATTAGAGCAACTAAAATGGAGAGAAAGCACACACAGGAGAGAACTAAGAGAGAAGAAAAAAATCAATACTTTCACATTTCTAGGTAAGTAGGTGGTTTGGTTTGGTGTGGTGTATGGCATGGCATGAAGCTCAATCCCAGAAACGCAAGCATTTTCTCCTGGCGCTGTGTATTCACTTCTGCTGCTGCTACCGACGACGACCATGATGATTGTGGCATCGCATGAAAAAGTTTATAGCGTTTCCCCCTTTTTAGAACTCCTCGCTACACTACTACCTACTTTCTTATAGCTTTCTTTTTTCCAGTTACTAGTGAAGAAAGTAGGAAAAAAGCTATAATAATATTGTACCTATCCATATACCTACTATCATTTAAAAAATTGTATACTACTCGCAAACCTGCTGGTAGTAGTATGCATAAAAAATGGTATAGTTTTTTTGTGCATTACATCGCGCCTCCAAATATTTTTAAAAGTTACCCGGATATCATTTTTTGCGCGGGTTTTGTGAACGATTCCAAGTTTCTGAAAGATTTTGGATACCTGCTTATGCGTTCCTAGTACAGCCTCAACTCTCTCTCTCCTCGCCTTTATCATGATGATCGTGGAAACTCGCACAACTCGTTGATCTACAGCTTTCCTTCCCATCCATCTCTTTTGCTTTTACACATGGAGTGAAAGGAAAAAAGAGCTTTCACTCTGCTGCTCCTTACAAACGAAACTCTTTATTTTGCCATTTGTCGCGTCGTATACTTTCGCTTTGGCTTATGGCTTCAGAGAGACTATGGAATACTATGTGTGTATGGTATACCAAATTTTGCTGTTGCTGCTTGCTAGCATGATGGATTTTTTTTACCTGAATAATAAAAAATAGATTTAATATTGCGTACTCTCTCAACTGCTGCTTCTACTTTTCTCCTATGTGCGCCATTAAAAAATATTATGTAGAAAAGTCTGTCAGTCAAGCGAAACAACGACGATGAAAACATGGAGGGAAGAAGAACATGATGATGATGGTGGTGTTGGCAAGATGAAGTTTGATGCTTCTGTTGAAAGAGGGGAAATGTTTTATGAAAATTTTGAGGTGATAAAAGGAAACGATTTGAGTGTTGCAACGTGTCAACCGCCCATCTATACAGAAGATCCAATCCTCAGACACATTCCTGTCATATCAGAAGAGTTTTAGGTACTTGAAATGTGACGTGATGACAAACAAAACGGCTCAGAGGTCAAATGGAGAGGAGAAGAGAAGAGGTGCGACTTGTGTGATTACAGAAGAACATGACACAATTGAAAAAATGGAGGAATCCAATAAAAAATAATAGTATGCCTTTTTTGTGGATAAATTCAGTTGGAGAGAAAGCTAATATTAAATGATATGATGGCGTGGTGCGGTGTGTTGTATGCGTTCAAAAAATGCACGACATGGTGCGGCTCACACGCAGATGGTGAGAAATGAGGTTTAAAACCTTTTAAAATAGAGAAACGAGATAAAGATGGTAGAGGTAAAAAAGGGTTATATTTTATATTAGTTTGGTGTTCTCTCTCCACTTATATTAGAGTGTACAACTGCTTATTACTATTACAAAATAAAATTCCTTTTGCTCTTGCTCTCGCGTTCCCCATTTCCATAATATTTATCCGATCCAGCGATTTCCATCATTTCATCCTGTACACCATTTATTAAAGCTTTCTCTGATGTGTGTGTGTAGGGAAAGTATGTAGTAAGCCCTTTTTGTGTAAAGAAAGGCGGAGGATGATAATGCCATCAAAGGGGAAAAAGGCTTTAAAAAGTTTTCTGTGTATGTAATGCTCTTCCTCTCCTCCTCCTCCTCCGAGGAGAATGATGGTTTTCCTTTAATTATGCATTAGCCTGTCGTGTACTCTGTCAGAGGAGAACAAATCACTACAAAACGACCACGTCGCTCCTCCGAAACAGCAGAGAAAAGCTTGTCGCTCTTCCACTTTCTCTGATTTTCTCTCTGCCCTCCAAAGCCATATAACATGTAGAGCTTGTCTTGTCCTCTCTGTCATAAGTATGATGATATGTATATGTAATAGGAGGAGAAGCAGAGCAGTGAAAAAAATATATAATGGTTTTGACTTGACGGCTCTTCCAATTCATCATCCTCTTTTTCAGCTTTATATTCCTATTCCTACCTATTTTCTTTTTTACATATGCAAAGCCGTAAAAAACGTATAAATAACTTGGAGTTTCTCCCATCATACATCATTTTATGGGATATTTTTTACATTAAATCAGTCTTACCAAAAATAAGTGCTATATGATATTGAAAATCCGCTATGAATTGTTTTATGATGACTTTACACTGGAAAAAAGGAAGTTGAAAAATGGTGGAATAAATTTCCTCCGTAAAAAAGGCAATCAGTCAGTTTTTATATGGAAGCACGTGTGCAGGATGACTGCTTCATCATCAGAATGGATGCTTCTGTGAGAAGAATTATTACGTATTATGCAGATAAAAATGGAAACCATAAAGGTGCTATGCGGCTGTTTTTTTTGACTGATTGAGAGAGAGCGTATTTCGATTGGATGGATATACTAAATTTTTTCCTGTTGCGACACCACCGGAGTAAAAGACACTCGGTGTCTCCTCTAACATTCCTGAAGAGGAGAAGAATGTGATGTTATTCATCCTCATTATTACCTGTGCTATGCGAGTACACCCTGTATGAATGGTAAATCATCTATAGGTAAAAAAAAGTTTTTTTTCTACTGCAGTGCAGAAGATTAGTGAGAGATGTGTATGTATGTAGATGTAAGAGTGTACATTCTATATGGACAATTAGCAATAAATAGTAATAATAATGAGTGTCCAAATATGGAAAGGGGATTTTTCATTGGAGGAATTTGTGACATCAACATCAGCAGTCATCATGCAATTATATATTATGGATTTTATCTGAAAGGGGAAAAAACCTGTCGTAATTTGGCATAATAATAAGTAGACATATCATTTGGTATTATAAGTAGGTACACAATTATATTCAAATGTATAGTTTGATGGGGCATATGCGTGTGTGGTTTCGTTTGGTCTTGGTTTGGTCGACTTGCTAAATGTTGCTCATCATTTTTGCTGATTGAAACTGATATCTTTTCTGTGTGATGGCATGGTCGTCATCCTTGCTTGTCATTTCGACTCGTTTCTCAAATCATGTCCGTAGCAAAGAAGAAGAATAAAATGCTACATTGAAAATAATATGAGCTATATCAAAATATCATCATTTAAATAGTCACTTAAGCTATTGTTGTAGGCAATACATTGTGTAGTACAATCCGTAATGCATGCTCTAATAAACTAATAAAATGAGGATGGATGAAGGCAGAAGAAAGGAAAAAAGACAGGTAATTGATATGCTTTCGCATTCCATGCTCATCATTACTACTCATACTCATCATCGTCATCAACATCATCATCTCACGTAAGCATGTTTTTTATTGCAAGCAAAAAGACCACACATTATATTCTGAGCAGAACAAACAGCACACATTTTTGGCTGTTTTCAACTTGGATTACTTACAAGTGTTAATATACAAAGGTAAGCAGAGATTAAACGAAAAAAACCTTTGACCTTCCCAACTTTATGTTTTTTTGGGAATAGTTGATTAGTACCAACCACTTGAAAAAAAGCTGGAATTGCTAATTCGAACGAGTTGATGATTTGCAAATCTTTATTGCAAAATGCAGGTAAACTAAGGTAGCATTTTGCATGCTATATTATTTCATGATGATCTTTATGATTACTTGTGTGTGTGTGTATCTCATTTTCTCATTCATGTTATCTGTCTGCGTCTCACTGACGCGCGGGCACGGCTATCTCACGATCATGATGACGATTTCATTAACCATCATTCACGGTTCACACTGCAGTCATGGATGAAAAAATATTTATGCATTTGGCAAATTTCACAGGTAGATAGATTACCTCTCCTCATCGTAATTATTATTTTTCTCACAAATTCTCCATTAGCACGTACCTTAAAAAATATATTTTCAAGTTCTCCAGACACCGAAGGAGTAACAATGGCCGTGATGAGCCACTTATCATATCTATCTACACACACACCTTATCTTCCGACCTTCATTTCCACAAGAGACATGTACTATGCGGGCGGAATTCTGTGATGAACATTTTTTTGGAAAAAGATAACCCATATTTATCATTTGCATATGTATAGCGCGTGCTTTGTGTGTCTACTCATATCTAAAAATACATACATATGAAATTGATGAGTCTCCTTTTCTCGCTTATCTTTATCCTGTTTGTAAGCAATTTAAAACTCTGTACTGCATTGTCCTCTCTAATGATAACAGAGCATTTAGTGACTTTTTGACACGACACGCTCGAAAGAAGGAAAGATGACGCAATATGTAAAATAAGCTTCTCATAATCATATTATCTTATTACCACTACATATCTGTGTTGTCCTCTCCTAAATGAGTTGCAGACGTGAGAATGCGTTCACCTCGTTTTTTGTCGCATAATCTTTTAACTTGCATTCAAACAGTCTCCCAGTAAATTAGTGAGTGTATCATCCCATAAAAAACAATTACTTAAGATGAAGATATACACAGAAGCTTTATGATGACTTAATGCTAAAAAGAGAGCTCATCTCAATATTTTTTTTTCCTATTGAAAAATTCATGATTCATCAAGATGCATCACTCAAATTCCTTTGCGATTGCGTCGTGCTCAAATCTTTTTCACGGGGCAATGTGAAAATTCCACATGGACCATGCGCAGCATTTCACACCTGTAATTTGAGAGGAATCATGCTTCATGATTTTCAATACATTTTCTTGGCGAAGCCGGTTTTAAGTACCGAAACGGTCAGCATTTTTTTTCTCCTCTCACAAAATTGCATCGATGCTCCTCTCAATTCCAACAAATCATGTAATTTTTCACGATTAAGTGTCTACTAGAGTGTGTGCATTGTGTGCATACTTCCAAATCATCATTTCAAGTTTCAACCACACAATAAAAAGTCCATATAGAATTCAAAGCACACAACCCTTTTTTCGAAGAGACTCCTCTTAAAAAAGAGGAGAACCATCATGATCACCACTCTAGTAGACCAAGTTTTTTGGTCACATGCGTGTGTGTACTGTGTGTGCTTCACAAGTATATTTACAATTCACATGTTACATCCACCTCCTTCCAGCCTTTTTCTTGACTGGCCTTGTTTCCTTTTTACTGGAGAAGAAGAGGAGCGCACAGCTTTTCAAACAGAAAATCAAGACAATACATAACAATTTTTTTTCTAACCCAAGTCAAGTCACAAGAGCATAAAAAATGATGTGCATACAGCCATGCAAATGTTTTATATGGGTCTAGTATTAGATGGAGAGCAAATGATGATATTATGCATACAAGTAATTTTCACGGAACAATAATATTTCACTAATAATATGGAAATATATCCTTGAGAGAAGCGCTCACACACACACACATTATTATTTACGTATAATTCGCAATTCTTCTTTTATATCCCCCCGCACACAAAACATAACACAAAGTTACACAACAAGAGGAGCTTCCTATGTGAGTATACATACATATTATATTATATTATCGTCGTTTTCGATGAGAATACTGATAACCTCACGATTCGCAAATAATACAAGAAGAGAATGGAATACACTTGTGAATACTAGATAGGTAGGTATATACCTATTTGTCTGTGTTTGTGTGTGTGCCGACAGATTACATTCTCCTCTCGTATATGGCTTTATACATACAGTGTTCCTTTCATATATAGTTTTTTAATGCCCACTACTACTTCTACTTGTTTTTCTCTCTGTATCATCATCATGATATCATCCATGCTTGAGAAACTCATATACTCTTCCTCGTTTTTCTCTTCTAATGCTTGAAGAGTCAAGGATTGACGCATTGCAGGTAGTGTCGTAACCAATCAGCGTGGTTGGGTGGTCCCCCGAATACCGGTACGGCAACTATCCGCTCTGCATTATTCCCCTCTCGTCCTCATCCTCTCTATCCATCCACTTGAGCAAAAAATATATATACATTTATTCCAAACTATATCTATAACTGCCTATACATCTATATTTTTCCAGCTAAGGTTATGTTCATGGTGCTTCACACTGGAAATCCTTTTTTTTTTCCTTCTATTCCAGCGAGTTTTACATGCAATAGTGCTGGAGAAGAATAGCATAGGATGGAACACTCATAGGGCCTTAAAGGGTGAATGAGCAAACAGTGTCTCTCTGTCTTTCTACATGGAAATGACTGTGTCTTCAGAATACAAAGTTGAGATCACCATTAAATGTAGCAAGTAGCACAAACGCATTCTTTGGAGAGAAGAAGCGAGAGAAAAAAAATATCGGGGATAATGTGAGTTGAGTTGAGCTAAAAAATAATGCTTCATCCTGTTCCATGTTTTGTATGAAAAAAATATTTTTCATGCATTTTCCCACTACTACTACTCCGCATTGTTGTTGTGTACAACTTGTACTTGTGTGTGAATAGAGTAGAGAGAGAGAAGGAAGGAAATTGTACAATTATATGAGTTTTTACAATGGAAGCGTTTATTCCTAAACAAAAAATATATATACATTCATACACATATAGATTCCTTGGCTGGATAGATGAAGAGGAAGAAGGAGGAGGATTTTCGTCCTCACAACAACAGAGAGAACAGAGTAGAAAAGAGGGGGAGAGGAGTGCAAAGGGGTTCAAAGCCAAAGCCAATGTAAAATATATAGAAAGAAGGGGAGAGGCAAATGGGTCAGTATTCGCTGAGCAATGTGTGGAAAAAAAATCTTCTCCATGTATTCGAATGAAAAGGAAAGGGGAAAATATTATAACTATATATCTTATAATTTTTTATGAATATACTTTTTATACTTGTTCTCTGTCAAGCGTTTTTAAGGCTACATCTCTCCCATGCATTTCATAAAGGGAATACCTACTTATGTGTAGAAAACGGGCTTTTTTTTCTTCTATACCCTGTGAGTAGAGTAGAGTACGTAGTATTTCGCAAGATATATATATTTTTTCTTCATAGAGATTCGAGAGTCGGCAAGTTTTGCAGATTTTGCGATGCCTTGCGTTATTCTACCTACTACGGCGACCACTGTACGCCATGCCATGCCACCAGACCAATTTCAATCCAAAATCCACCACCACCACCCTGCGTACTACTATGCACCATTTTTATAGGTATCTCGCGTAAGATTTTCTATGTGGAAAAGCTACCAGAGAGATATATATATTTTAGCACGAAGAATCACAATTCGCATGACAAGCAGATAGGATATACAGCCAATGTTAAAAAACAATTTTAAAAAAGCTGTATGCTTTTTCCTTCTTCTTTTCCATTCCACATCCACCCAATGTATTTCAGGTGGGGAATATACACTCCTCATGTTTCCCTATGTGAGGAGCCCTTATGTGACAACAAGTTGGATGGATAGAAATTATTTCGCCTTGATCATTGCTCCGAGACAGTCACCACCAAAGATTTTCTCCTGCTACTCGAAAGAAACTCTGCTCTCCTGCCTCTCTCTCTCTCTATTTCTCTCAGCTCTACTCCTCCTCTTCTTCTCGAGAGAGAAAAACGAGAACTCTGTGAGTGCAAAATTAAACGAAAGTAAAAAAAAAATATCAAGAAGAAGAAGAAGTGAACAAGCTATTCAGCTTTAACTATTATTGCTTCTCTCACACAAAAATTCTCTCTCTCGGTCTATTCTATTCATTCTTTCTAAATATTATATAGAGATATAGATCTCCCAATATATAACTCCAAATACTACTTCATATACACACACAAAATAAACTACATCATCTCTATTAGTACAAGAGTACACTACACAGCTACACATCATCGACTTTTCGATTTGAAAAAAAGGAAGAATCCTGTACGAAAAAAAAAATTGAAACATTACATATTATTGTTATTATAACCATTTTACTTCTTAAACAAGTAGTCAAAATAACCAAAACCACTGCTTTCTTCTGTCTCTCCTGCAGTTCTTTTGTGCAACCGTTTTTTTACCCCATAAATATTTTTTCCTTCTCAAGTTTTCACACAAAAGTTAATCATTTTTTAGTAAAGGTAGGCATACAATTTTTTGGAGTGCATCTTCTCAGATAAAGTGTTTTACTGAAAAAAAAATATATATTTTAAAAAATTGTCTAAAAAATCTCAACATTTTTTTTTCGTTCTTCATCAACCGCATCTCGTCTCTATCTCCCTCTCTCTTTTTTATCGTCTTATTCTTCAAAATACAACATCATTCATTCTCTTTCCCTATCCTGTTCTCTGTATGTCGTCGTTTTTCTCAGTGTGTCGTCCAATACGCTGTTATAATAGAAGAGAGTAGCCACTGTGCACTACTATCATCATCATCATCTCTCTAGAGTCTGCTGTAAAATAAATATAAATTAAAAAACGCGAATTTTTTTGATAGTTGAATAAAGCGTTATAAAAGATACAGAGACTGATTGTATAAAAAAATAGCCAAACCACTAGGTTCTCTCCACTATTTCTCTGTGCACACTCACGTACGCTATGAGTAATTAGAATACATTGTATTTACACACACACCACACACATATTTTATACAAGAGAAGGATATATTATTATAGAGGAGGAAAAAATAATCGATAAGAATATTATTAAAGGAGAAAAGATACCGTTTTTGAGTGATAAAAAAACGTGAGCTTTTTAAAGGGAAAAAATAATATATTTTTAATCAATGAATGCTTTCAATTGAATGAGTGCTAATTCAAGGGTAGAGTTCTGGAAAACTATCAGTTATGTAGATCAGCAAGGATTACATAATACGCAATTTCTATTTTGGAAAAATAATTGGTATAATTATTACAATTCATTATCCTCTTATTACTATAAAAAGCAGCGAGCGTGACTGACGAAGTATTAAAAAACAGGTTCCTTCAGGTGTCCAGTTCAGGTGCCTAAATGATAAGTATAAAGAGAGAGGGATAGAACAAAGTGGTGGTCATAGCAACCAAACAAATTTCCATATATCATCCTCATATTATAACTAACGGATAGACATACATCATCATTTTCTCAAATGACACACCAAAAAGAAGGATAAAAATACTCAGAATCAAACGTACAGTTCGGCTTCCTTTCTTCCTCGTATAAATTTTTTTTTTTTTTGCACGAGATACACGCGAGGAAAGACACAAAACGAGGAAAAAAAAGGATTAGATAAATAAACAGAAAGAGAAAAAAAATTGCGATAAAAATCGCATTTTATTTCGGTTTAGCGCATCATCGCAAAAAATAAAAGCTGTTGTAGTAGTCGTTATAATTTTTGCCGTTAGAAAATAAAACCTGCCACCTAAATATTTTGTGTTGAATAGGTCCCTTGAGAGAGTATTTTGGTTCAACGGTTCAATTGGTTGTGCCGTTGTTGGAATCTCTGTAGTTAACTAATTGTATATTGTTCAATGTTTTAAAATTGTTTGGGAAGTTTTAATTCAACTTGTTTTGGAATTTTTTTCTTTTTTTCTTTGTGCTCCACTTTTTGTTCACCTGTTCACGTATGTGACGTGTGGATAAAAATAAATTGCATCTACAGATCATCTGGATAACCTCTGGAATTTTGGATAACCTTCTTGTGTGCAGAGTCGTCATCAATATTCGTCATCAAAGTCATCTGGAAAGTGCAAAGTGAATTTTTTTGGAAATCTCCATAAAAATTTCCGTCGTGGTCGTCGGTGGTGAAATTAGTTAATTAAAATCACCAACAACACCTTTATCTCCTCTCTCTCTCTCTCCAGCTTATCAACTTTAGTTAAACGGATCGTCAATCAATATGGTAAGGAGTGCCATTTGCTAACAAAAAAAAATTAGAGATAACCAAAATTGTCGCTAAAAAAATTTGCGATAGTCAAGTTTGATAGAGATACACACTTTCAAATTATAGTTCGATTAGTGATGTGCAATTTGTAATCTCAGCTGTTCGCTAAAAAAAAATATTCGGTAGTTTTGTAACTGTTCATTTAACTCCGGTTATCTTGTCCGTTGTTTTGTCGGTAGTGGTACCTTTCCAGACTCCCTGTGTGTTTGGCGTGAGATTTTGCGTGCACCGCAGCAAATTCAATAATTAACTTTTCAATCAACCGTCAAGGAATTTGAATCTGCGATTTTGCATTTTGTGCAACGACTACACTCTCTGTGTCGGCGCAGTTTACTAAAAAAGAGTCGTACGTAAATAATTAGTAGGAGTTTTAGTCTGATTCCTTGTGTGCCACCCCCGTCTTTGTGACCCCCCGTCGCAGCCCCATGGGTGATACGGTACGTGTGGGTCTGACTTCTGGCGGAATGCTAAATAGAATTCTTTTTTCTTATTTATTGTTACAACTTCCGCTTATTTAAATAATAATAATATATAGCCCTCATTTGTCGTTATACCCATTATCCTCTTTTTTTAATACGAAGTACTGCTGCTCATTTCATTATTCATAACTTTCATATTTCCTTTCTCATATTTTGTGTATTTTAATCATAACCGGCTACTTAATTCAATGCTGGTGATTGATAATGAATTATTGAAAAATTTGTGCTAACATAGCAGAAAAGGAAAGCATATTTTTTAGATGAAGATGACACTAGAAATTAGCGAGCCTTTTTGCCTCCTAATTTTGCGCATATTTTAGAATCTTAGATGTATAGTTAGTTGGAATAGTTAGTATAGTGAGGAAAAAACTGAGAGGAAAGTGGCAACTTTTTGAACTGAATTTGGCATGGAAGGAATTAATTCGGTTGAACAGAACATGACCGTTTTTATTACTATTGATTACATATTTGCAAAAATTGTGGTGTTTAGAGGGAAATAAATATGCAAACGAAAAGACATTTTTATGAATTATTTGGCTTGCGTTTCTTGCAAGTTATATTTATACCTAAGTAAATGTCGCTTTCCCCCGCCGCAGTTAGGTAGCAGAAAGTTAACTAGCTAGGTATGCATTATGCATCCTCCATAAAATTTATTATTCTTGATTGGTAGTATATTTTGGGAATCGTAATGTTTTGCTATGGTCAATGCCTCATATTAACAATTAATGATAACCTTTTATACTACTGACATTAAAGTTAACTACCACGAAATGAATGAAGACGGTTTATGCTTTGTATGGTTTTGTTCGGGAATCATGAAGGCGATAAGCCAAAATGTCACATTATTATGCACTGTCAGCCACGCGTGCAATTATGAGCAGAGAGTCAGGGAGTGAGTATTTGTCATTTAGTGGATGGAAGTATGGAAGTACTATTTACTCGTACTCTTGCTAGCTAAAAATATCATTTCACGGAAGGAGCCACTTTGCACGACGTAATGACTCATTTTAAACTGCTCATAATGCATTCATTGCACACATTTTTTTAATCAAAAGAATTGTTACTGTCACTGTCTTTGTTGCAGATGTTAAAAATGTGCTTATTCTTTTTATAAACGATTGATAAAAATGTGAAATATGAAATCATATCCTGCATCTGTAACAAGGTCACAAGCTTGGCCCCGAACTTATGTGTGTGTGTGGTCCACAGAACAAATTCCTGAAGCGGAATCTGTGACAGTTCCACCAGATCTTTTGCTGAGCGCATTCTTACTGATTCTTCTTTTGGATTTTAATTGAGTTTTACAAATTCACAGTTGAACAGAGTTTTTATTAACTGTGGTTAATATTTTGTGGTTTCTGTATGTCACTAAAATCTGTTATCGCGTAAAATATCCAATCCACTCGTCACTCATTCTCCAAATGTCGATTTTGTATGGGAACCTGCTAAAGTGGAACTTCCCTCTTAATCTCTGAGCAATTTACGTGGTCATTATAATCTCGCGGAGGCAGACACTCGTGTGCGGTTGATTAGATAAAATATTTAAATTACAGCAGATGAGCATTCTATTTGTTTTAGTAGACCCGTACAATACCAGACACAAAATTGAAGAGAATAAAAAATTATTGATTGATTGAATATTTCGGTGTTAGCGTTTTTATGAGAAAGCCGACCTTCTAAATGTTTGCGGTGCGTTCCATTCCCTTCTGGATTATATTTGCACATGGACTTTCCAATAAAAAGTTGTTATCTTAGCTGCCTATATGATAATTTTGTGCTGATAAGGACAAGGAATGAGAGAGTAGTATTTAAAATTGCATGAGCAATTTCTACTTTTTTGTATTGCTAATGAGTGTACAGAGAATTTAGGTCGTTTTCCTTTCCGACAGACTACTTGTCATTCATAGTCACTGCAGTGCAGACTGTAGACGCATAAATATTTTTGAAATGACAACTCATTACGGTTTAGTCCGTCTTGAAAACATATCTCTGTAGGTATTTTGTTATGATGAATTGTACATGGCGGAAGTCTGTGATCGATCATTTCTGTAATAAAATAGCAATCCTTGAGGCTCCAAACAATTAACCTTTTTGAAGGAGGTAGCTCAATGCAGAAAATATATTCATTAATTAGACATCTTGATGGACACGCCAGCGTTGATTTTGTGATGCAAGTAGGGATACACTTTCTCCAGTGATTTTGTTAGGCACATCTTCTTTCTGCTTTCTTTGCAAAACTTTTGAACAATTTTGAAGGAAGAAAGGGTAAAATCGGGTCTTGCTCTACTTCAATGGTTTTATCGATCCAAGAGATTATCTGACCTTCAAGATAATTGCATTGTTCCGTTTTTTATAGAGCTTTGGAGCTTATACCTACAGCCATAAATATCATTACTGCCTGTAGTATGTACATAAGTTTACCTGAATCTGTACATCGATGGTGATCTTTCAGGATGCTCTTTCTGAGCAACTATGTTTTTTCAGGATGCTCTTTCTGGGCAACTATGTTTTTTCAGGATGCTCTTTCTGAGCAACTATGTTATTTCAGAATGCTCTTTCTCATTTTGGCTCCAAATGGCAGAATGCGCTATCTTCAAATTTGGGGAAAATGAGATAAGAGTTTCAA
>JAQIXX010005560.1:0-13769 GCA_034700605.1 Willowsia nigromaculata | reverse complement strand
CTGGTTGTTGTGCAATATATATTCTTGCAAGATGCTACACGCCTCTTTAATGGGGTGGAAATGTACTATCGAAACTGAGGGAAAGATGTATTGATGATGCAAGCCGACTTCTCTATGTCATCTCTGAAAATCCAAATCTCTGTATCGTCATTTTTATTTGAAGTCAGCAGAAATGGTTGATCGACAGTATCACCTCGTCAATTTCAATTGTGTACATTGCTCACGTAATGTGCTTCGATATTATGTATGTATGCACGACATTTGGTATACTTAATTAGTAAACGAACAAGAAACAATTCTCATTCCTTCCTCAAAAGAATTTTTGGACCATCAAATCGTCATCAGTGTCACAAGTGAGACGTGACTTTGGAACCTAAATATTGAAACACAATATACTAAAGTTATCTTCATGAACAAATACGTTGTAAGAGTGTGAGTTTGTGCCGGTTAGAAAACAGAACAAGGGACAATATAATTGCTCTTCATCATACGAAAGTGGCAAGGACCGGTGTTGTTAATGGGTTTTTGAAGCAAAACTATTGAAATGGCTCCAGAGAGCGTATACCAATGGTAATGTACCAATATGTACCAATCACCCATTTTGCTACCAATGCTAAATGACATGAGAGTGTTCTCGCTGTTCAGCAATAATAAACGAAGTGAATAAGTTTTTCATGTCAGCTCCGTGTGTATAAACAAGCAGCATTACTAATTTGCCACAAAATCCCATAATCGCATAACACAAGAAGCACACTTTTTGTTTGAAAATAGGAAGCTCTAAAATCAAATCTAATGCTAACAAACTCGCATCATCACAGGAAAAGGTATGGTGATGTATGACATTAAATTTCATTTGAGTTGTTTTGAATCGTGATTTTTGCTTCATTTTGAAGATACATGCTGCTCGCAGCAAATGAAGTGTATATTGCAACCGGGCTCATTTAATGCTAGTATTTTCAGTTCGTAAATAAATGGGAGTACATGGCAGTTTAATTTCACTGGCTTACTTGGAAATAAATGTGAGAGTACGAGGAAAGCGTATTAGGAAAATCATAGGATCGGGTTATTAATCTCTTATGATCCGGAACTTCTTCGTGTGCAATTTACTACCAAGTTGCGCTACTTGGTAGAGTGCCGGTACGACGGTTGTCGTTTTGCACGCAGCAGCATCGAAGTAGGTACTTTAGGTATAGTTGTGAAAAGCTTACACACATGTCAATTTTTAATTCATGAGTAATAATTGCGTAGCTGCCTTAATAAACACGTCTGCAGCGGTGTGGCTTTAGTTCCCTTGTTATACAATCCATAGGAAAATAATGTTTTTCTGGAATAATAGACGAGTCCCAGAGCTCAAGAATTCGAATTCACTTTCTTTTTTCTTTCTCACACACTTTGTTTCTGTTTACAAACTCCTTGGCCCGCTCTAGCTTGAGAGAAGAAACATACTATTATGCACATATTTATAAGCAACTTCTGATGAATGAACATCGCGTGTGTGAATTATTAGCTTGCAATCAATAAGGCGTGGTTCCACCTAACTCTTTCAAAGTTACAACTTTCGAAGAATAGTAAAATAAGCACATTCTCACACACCTTCTCTCTACACCAACAATATGACACGATATTATATATCGAATAAGAATATATTTATGCACAACACAGTAGAAATGCAGTGTAACAGAAGGAGTACCTATCTACATCTATAATATACCTAAATCCATGCATAATGCAAGCTAACTAGACACAGACTGTTAAAGCTATTACTGAGCCTTAATACAATTACTTTTTAGACTCCGTCTGCAGCTCAAGTCAAGTGCATCAACCTACGAAAAAAATGAACACTTTAATACTATCAGGTATTTTTACTATATAGCTTCTTATGAGTGCAAACAAAACGAGACGTAGAGGAAAACATTGTATGATTTATTTCGTACATACGAAGCAAAATACTGAGATAATTACACAAACAACTTGTTAGTAGTACTGATAATAAAGGTGGCAAAAGTTTTTTTTCATTTATAAATACTGTTATTAACACAAGTAAGCAAGTTAGACATCCAGCACGTTAAATGCTAGAGAGTTTCGGTTTGTTGATGGTAGCATATAAAGAAAAACTACATGATATTATACATATTGTATATGCTCATCATACTTTACGTCAAATCACGCTTCAAGGCAATTGAAAAAATAATACTTATTGGTCTAGGTTGTTAGGAGCTGCCATCCAGGTGTTCGTAGTCCTCAAACTTATGGCCGTACGACGGTTGTTCAATATTTAGTGATGACAGGCACCCAGGAAGAAAGGATCCAATCGGTAATCGATTACGAAGCAATTACTCCAACAACAAACATCGTACCACCACTACAAACACGTTTCCCATAATAATGGCTGATGTAGTCACCTCCGTTTGGCAGTGTTAGAGGGGAAGCATTGAGAGAAGAAAACTCTAAAATGCTACAAACGTCAAAAGCCAACGGTGCTTTCCAAAGAAGCTCCAAAGAGGAATGTAAACACATCAGCGATAAGCTCATCTGCAGAAGTTCGCGCAACTCCAAGACTGCCATGTTCTCCTGGTGCATTCCAGCGAAGCTCGTTCGGACTGACATTATTATACTAACATACTGAAATTAGTGTAATTGAGACATTCTAGAATAATCTGTTGTCTTTGCGTAAACAATTATGCAACCTCCTCGCAATTATAAAATGCACAACAACAGCAACTATTGCTCTTCCTGTAAAATGCCTTTGGCCTGGGACTCACCGCCACCTCCGTCAATTGTTTCAGCAGATGAAACATCCCCATCATTTGCCCTAATGCCCACCCGTAACACGGATTTGGAAGAAGATCCATGCCTGCATCGACTCCATTGTCATATTTCTGACTGCGTGCAGTGCCGGTGTGATTCTGGTTACAACATGGTATTCAAGTGTTCTTCTTCCCTTTCATCATCTTCAAAAAGGGTAACTTCGCATCGCTGCCACGGATATGGGTACGACTTCCACCATGATGACATTCCTACTTGTAGACAGCATTGTCAGCATAGGAGCAGCACTGGTAGTATCATCAACCACCGACGACATAATTTGTTACTATCACGCTTTCCCTCGTCGTCGACGACGGCGCAATCATCCCTTATCAAAAGTTATCAATGCTGCTGTTGTGAGCACTGTCAGTATTGTTGTGTTCGTACAATAAATGCTCATAGTATTTGCAGTGATCATGTAACATCAACATCTTCAGTATCACCTAGCCATGTATGTTCCTGTAGTCGCGAAACTTTGAACTTACAACCTGAGACTAATAGTAACATCGACGCCATCGCATCAGTGACCAATCCAAATCCAGCCCACCACAGGAGAAGATGTAGCTGTGCAAGTTGGACTTGTGCGTTGGCGACTTACTTTCAGAGTTTCATGTCGCGATTCTCAGGTTTGACTTGTCGATTTTTTTAATGCTAAAAATTCTCATTTTTTTTCTTATTTTCTGCTCTATACACTCTATTTTAAAGAGAAGTTGGCAATTAATACAGAAAACACATTTCCTCCAGATTCTATAAAAACGCTGCGCAAAAATTTTCTCAGTAATTTCATTTGACGTATGATGATATCTTCATCAAAGAGATAAATATCGGTTTTCCTGGGTTCAGGGACAGAGTCGAAGACTGTCAAATGATAAAAAGCCCCATTTACTGTTTTAAGTGGGTAAACTGAGACGTTTCTTTATTGCACGAGAAAAAACGGAAATAAAACCAAGAATAATTTAAAATCTATTACGTCTTCTTATGACCATTATCATGATTTCCATTTTTGTAAGAGTACAAGTTTGTGATCCATTCTTCTCGATTCTAAACAATTTCAGTATTGCAATTGCAATAGTAGATAAAATGTGACTAATATGTCCACAGGTAAACATTTTTTGAAGGTGTATGTTTTTTAACTTTGAGAACTGCTTTTATAAAAAATACCCATTATTATCGCATTTCCCATTACGTCTGTGCCTTAACGTAATCTACACAATCTCAGCAGTTTTTAAAGCATTTCTTCTCCGTTTTTCCACATTTGCTTGACTATTTTTTCTTTTTATTATTAATAATCGCTCGTTGATTGTGTTTTACCAAATTCAGGTAGCAGACAGGAACATAAAGCTAAAGGCAACAGAGAGAAAACCACATGTAATGTTTATACCGCCATTTTATGAGAATTCACAGTTAGAAAGAAGAAAACAACTTTTTTCATTGCCGTTTCAAAAAAGTTCTTCAGGCCGTAAGATTTTATGTAAGGGGCAGGTAAAAGAGCGCAAATTTTTTGTGGTCAGTGACATGAACGAATCATTTATTTATTAAGTGGTTTTGCAAGGAGCAGTATGTCGTAGAGAAGCGGTTGTAATGGAGGTGGTGGGGAGCGTACACTTGACAAATAAAAAATTTTGTTTCCATATATGTATGATTTAAGAATACAATCATCACCACTTGTACATTGTAAGCATATTACATACCTATTCCATATGTATACATATATATTATAAGCAAGCTACATTTTTTTTATCAGAGTGGAATTTTATTAGCGTCTAGAGTGTAGAAAAATTATCTAAAAATTGCATGTGAATCAACTGCTCACGGCATTTCCTGAATTGTATGTACTGTCCCAATGCATGAAATAATGAAACGAAATGGAGTGTTTCAGTTATACACTTTACCACCACCACCACCACACACGTTTCAAATGCTCTGGACAAATGCGAGGAAAACGAATAGAATTGTAGTAAAAAAAAATTGTGTGGAATTTTTTTAGTAAAAGTTACTCCAAGCGGGAGTACATACCACTGAATACTCTAATCGTAGTATTGGCATTTTATTTTGAATATATGCAGAAGCACTTTTTTCTTCATTACGTTATTACCACCCGAAGCCGGAATAATATTCTGCTTTTTTCCTTGTTTTACTACTTACTACTCTTATACCGTTCTTTTCTTCATATCCTGTGTTGTGGAAGTTTTTCCTTCTTTCTTCCGAATCAATATAGTTCCTGTGTGTGTGTGTTTGCTTTTACTTTTTACTGCCACTTGGCTTTATACTTTTACCTTTTCTCCGAGCCTTTCACCCTAACCAGTTCCTGGTATTTTTTACGTGTGTTCACCGGGAAAACGAAAAAAAGGCGTTGAGCGAAAATTATCGCTTTGATGACTGTAACTTATATTTGGTGTGTGTAGACGTATTTTAGTTTCTCATGCTTACATGATGCATATTTCATTTTTGCATGAAATATGTACACATGCATATATTTACAGTCACATACTTTTGCTAATATACGTGAAAAGTATTATTCTCAAGCTGATCATTTCAAGCCACGGCCATTATAAAATTAAAACTAAACCCTTTATTTATTTCTGACAGGGTAATGTTCGTACCTTATATTGATGCTATTAAATGTACAAACAGAAGAATAAACTTGTAAAATGTTGCAGCCAAAGTCAGCAAAGTCATTGTCTTTAGCCACTTAATACACAACAGTCGCATGCAATGCATTCATTTTCACTGATATTTCCAGTTGATTACATAATGCAGTTCACTTGAGCTGCTTTAAAGAACAAAAAATGCATAATAAATTGAGTGGACATTTTGTATTTTTATAAAGTTTTTGCTACTGCTCTCGTTCTCATTCCAGGTGTAAGATCAATACAATGTCTTAAACACTTCACTGACAAGTTGTAATCCATTAACAGCTCTTCGAGCTTTAGAAGCCTGCGGACTAGGACATTTTAAATAGCGACAAACGTGTTCTGCCTAACAAATGAACATGACTTCATTTTCAGCAGCTATTCATGCACAATGGTCTGAATAAAATTTGCTTGCAGAGCTAACGAACCTGGAACATGTCGAGGCATCAGTGCTTTGCCGTTATTGGTGCAAGTACCTTGTCAATTTTATAAGTGTGTCATATGCAAATGAATAATGTTTCTCTTGAAGTACATGCACGAGTCTCTCTCTGGGTTGGTGACGGATTCAGCCAACTGGAGAAGTCATGTGTGAACGAGCTCTCTACTGCATCACCTAATACCATGCATAACGTCTCGTCTATTTACATTTAGACTTTTGTAATTCCAATTTGCACATTTTATGATTTAGTTTTACGTTTGCATCTGCAAGATCCCAGGGTATATCTGCTCTTGATTGGGAATTGCGACTAACTCTGAGGATTGCTGATTTGTATTTCAGAATGTGTTTACGAGCTTTACAAATGAGGTTAATATATTTTGTTTGCTTTGGGATTTCCCTACGTGATGAAACGATGACATTATTATTGTGTATTGCTGTTAGTTATTCGAGTCATAGTCAAATGTTGAAAATCTAGGGCTCTAGAAATAACCACGGTGTATCCACCACACAGTATTAGTCAGTCAGTAAAGAATACGTGACATTAGTCCTTCCAAATAAATGCCATCATAAAAATTATGGTTTTGATCAAAAATAGAGATAAGAGAATAGCAAAGCCTCTAATTTAGTCTTGAATTGCGGAGTATGAGACTTACTAAAAGAGGGAAGTAGTAGGATATATGATATATCTAATATGCGGGAGCAATAATGGTGGATTCAAATTCAAAAAAAAAATCGAAGACAGTTTAAAGCATTTTGGTGGTTTCAGAATTCCGCTCGGGAGGTAGGGTGGTCTTCTCTGATGGTTGCAGTACGTGCCACGTCATAGGAATTAGAGAACTTCTGTACAAGTGACATAAATTCACATCCTTCATTTATGAAACGTTAAATGTATAATATTTACTGTGCAGAGTACGGCAAACTTTTGTAGTAGTAATCACAGTTATCATCAACGTTGCTGTAGGTTGTCATTCATTAAAAATCATAAGGTAAACCTTTTCGGAAAACTTTTTGTGCACCAGGAATTTTGTTTTATAACATTTCAATATTTCTGATAAAACAGTGGTAATGTTTTGTAAGCAGCAATGCGGGCATTTAGCAAATTAGTCATGAGAGGGAGGTCGTCCATCCGTCACTTCCTTCCAAAACATCAATGTAGCTGTTGTTGTACTTACTTTATGCAATGCATTTGAATATAAAACGTGAGTTCTACCGGAAATCTATATATGCGTCGTCGTTGATTATTCCAACCCTTTGGATATGTTATATGTGATGGTTGGGAGGAATGTCTCTTATCATCATGTCTGTTCATATTATGCAAGTATCGGTATCCAATAAGCTATCATTGTCAGATTATCTTTTTTGATGTGCAAGGAAATCGTGTACTCAACAACACTGCAGCACTCTATGTTTTGCCTTGCTACTTGTCACTCTTTACAAAGTGTTTGGGCTGCACATCCGCTTATTAAATTTGTTGGATGATCTAATGGATACAGGTGAATGGTTAATGATGCATTTATTGGTTTTTGGTTGTGCATGATTATCCGCAGTACTGCGCATTACATTTTACAACGTGACGGCTCTGTGTCATGATCAGTGGTTCCTACATTGATACTGATGCTGTATTTTTATGCCTACTATTGACATTTCACTTTTCCTTTGTGTTAGAATGTTCTATGTACTATAGTGATACTCATGTTTTACAAACCCTTGTGATACCCGCAACAAGTAGCCAAAACATTGTAACCGATTCTACTGCTTGAGCAAATGGTAAGAAAGTATCTTCTTTACTGGAATTGCATGCTTCATAACTGTGCAAATTGTTTCTCCTTTCTTTTTTACATGCTGTAAAAGTCACAGTAAATTAGTTCCCTTTGGTTAAGATAATGAGTTGCGATCATCCGAAAGATTGTAAAAAAAGCTTCGCACAAGCAAAAGACAAGCATCGACATGTTTCGTTATCTGCATGATCATTAAGACTCGCTTATTTGCAACTACGTAACAGCCGTAATGTCGCTGGCTTTATGGCTTATTTTATTTTAGCAGTAGTATAGTGTACGTCCACAATGAGCATCACTAGATGACAGACAGGCAACTCTATCATCTGCTTTTACTAAAATATATTATATGAGTAAAATTAGAGAAGTTTGTGTCCAAACAGATACTTAATAAGAGGATTTCAACTTGTGTGTGTGTACAACAAGGACGTAATTTTATTTTGTTCATTTCACTGCAAATTGTTATGATGACTGTGAAGTGTTTATCTCATGGTTAGGTAGATATATATCTACATGCTGGAAATGCTATGATGAGCGTTTGGTATTATAAAGAAACGTTAGAGGAGAAATGACTTTTTACTTTTTTGATGACCAACTATTTAGTGTTAGTTGTGTTTTTGAAAATGGGAAAAGGCGGCTCATGTATCTATGATTATAAGTGATAAAACAAGAAGTAACGATCGGTTACTGCCAAGAAGCAGACCATATATTCCATCCAATTCACGAATAACAATGATGGTTTGCTTACGCGAAGTAGAGAGGAAAGTTTAAGGATGAGATGATTATTCTTGACGTGGTCTGTTCTCCACTTACAGAGATACTTATGACTTGACCATAACAATGCGTATGTGTTTAAGTACAACTGGTACATGTATGCACATTTAAAGGTGTATTTTGCCCTGTACACATCTGCTATGGGAATCGAAGAAGAAGAAAAGAGCATCGAATCCAATAAAGATGAGTGAGTGACAAAATTCTGTAAACGAGCAAGAAAATGAGTAGGTTGGAAGAAAGGAGATGCTGGAATCTGAATTAGGATAAATCGGCTTTGGCTTTCAGAGATGATGATGCCGCATGGGCACAAAAAAGACATAAGGCAATGGCCATCTAACCAACTTCTTCTCCTTCATCTTCCAGATTTTAAAAGACATTGTCTTGTTATAATCCACACAAATACCTACCTTTCTATTACCACCAACCCTCATTGTTGTTGTTTGCCTTCTCACACTGTATTGTTGGTAGTGGGCTCTCTCTATCCTTCACAACAGCATCTAGTTAAAAGCCGATTCTCAAAACTAATCCTTAATATAGATAGAAAAAGCCGTCCGTTCCTTCGTTTTCAATGGTATGCATTTTTCTGAAGCAAGCATCTAATCTGCCCGTGTACTACTATTATCATGAAGGTACGCATATCTATAATACCTGGTTACGTCCATATAATCTACTAGAGGGTTAAAGAGACACCAGCAGCACCACCATCTCTCTACCTCCAACTATCTACTACACCAGTTTTTACCTTACCTGCTAAGTAGACAACCACACACAGTGATTGTAGTCGACTGGATCGTCCACCGTCCTACGGCGAAACATACTTTTTTACACCAAAGACCAAGGCGATGGAGAGATGCCTCTGAAAAAAATTAACCTTTCCTCATTTCAATTATAATGTTGCTTATGCAAGGAATAATGTTGCCTCTGTTCTTTTCTGTCTCCTTATGGGCATAGTCAGAGCTTAAAAAAGTTTTGTCTCTTCTTCTTCCCAGGCTCGCATCATCATTTCATCATAATAAAGAAGTGGCTGTAATGGTGTGACTGCTGCATCAAAATTTGGATTTTTTTTTCTTCTTCTTCTGTTTCTGTTGATGCTGTCGAGAAGCTTTTTTACTGTTTGATTTGTGTTCGAATACCACCAACTTGCTGCTGCATTCTTACACAGCAGAGTACAACATTCTCCTGGTTTGGGGGCAGTCATGTTGCTCAGGTTGTTGTGACCTTTCCCTGGTGCACTGATTTATGAATTTGTTTAGGAATTCGTCGCCCAGTAATTTAGTGGACGTGCCGGTAGTGACGGTATCTCCTCACCTGTGTGCCTGGTGTTACTGCACAAAAGTGACTTGTTAGAGACAGAAAATCACTTCTTCTTGTTGAAGATGAAGGGCTTCGCTGTGTGTGCTGTTTATAATATGACGATATTATTGTTTAGGTAATAAGGTAAAGTGGTCTGCTTTGTGACTGCCCTGCCTGAAGTGAGGTCCTTTTTTCCGCTTTTTTTTCAGTTCAGTTCAATACATATATAGGTATATTCTTTATAGTTACCAGCCCATCATCATCATCATCATCTCGTTTGTACCTAGCATAACTTTTCGTTTCTTGATTATGTCATTTACTGCTCGGTTAGTCATTCATCTTGTCTTATTTAGGCTCTGCATCACGTCTCACTCATTTTTATCTTCATCTCCTTTTCCATGTATTTTCTCCTCATTTTTCTACCATAATAATAATAACAATAAACGCCACAAGCAAACTAAAGCAGCGGCTTCTCTCTTTCTTCGCTCACTGATAAAACACAAATGTCGGGAGGGAAAAACAGGCATGAAGGAAGACTGTTTTAATCTCCATATTTTCAACATGTTGGGTGGCCATTTCCAATAACTCTATTTAGCCGTCGTCGTTGCGAAAAACAATACCGCGCGGACGGCATTTTTTAACAAGACGGCTCTATATAATTATTGCGACGAACGATGCTCACGCATCTCGTATTTTTAATCTGAGGGTTTATAAAGTGGGGAAACCGATGACGAGGTTGTAAATGGTAAAATGACGCGTTGCTCGCTTTTCTGATTTACTGACAAGACAAGCATACACAACTATATTTGCTCAAGTTAATAAAGATCCCTCGGTCAGAAGATTCTGTCTTTTAATTAAGTATCTGTGAAAACAATGCCGCTTATTTCTTGACTAGCAAGAATAAGACATTTCTTGAAAAAGGTAATGGTCATACAAACAGTTGTACCACCAACACTGAAAATTTGTGTGACAGAATAATTTGCGTGGTATTCCAGGGACATAGTGTGCAATTACGGTCATTACCTAAATGTTTGAGTCACGCTGCGTAGCCTTCATTCAAACATTTATTCAAGGAAATTTTTTAGTACGAAAGTAGTAGCATCTTGTTAAAACGAGCTGTCAATTGCAATATCTTCACTATCTAAATTGGCATGATAAGAAGAGAAGAGGAAAAGTGTGAATTAAGTGCTTACAACTGCCCGATTACCGAATGGGTACATTTCAAACAGGTATTACTTCAACTATTGACAAATGAGGCTTCATTGTAAAACATAAAATATGGTATCTCAGCATAAGTGAAATTCACCACATACAAAGAAGATAAGGAATTGAAGGAAATATATGTAGTAATAGTGTACCAAGAAAGTTAGTTGGTAACTAACGGAATTGCTAGTTTACTAATCGACTTTATAGAAGCCGATAAATGTAATAATGCCTTATCATGTGTAGTATGGCAAACTTTCATACAATAGAACTTACAACTAGCTGTAATACCCTTCACACGTCGCTCTGCTATACTATCTTAAATATCTGTGAGTGGTAGAGTATATGAAGTTTGTTTTCATATATTATGGCCTGCACTACACCCGTAATGTGCATGTGCTGTGTGCAGTCATTAAATTTTTTTAAATGATAAAATCTTTAGGAGCAAAACTTTAGGGTGAGTCGGCCAATGACTTGGATCGCACTAAATAAATTAGAAACAAATCTATAGTTTAGCAATGTTTAGCGACCTGTGCAATCCAATCCAAGTAAACAAGAGAAAAAAGGGTGGTATTCTTTTGCTGATTCTTCAATGTTTGATGCAGGATGCAGTTACATAAAGTTCATCATGTTCTTCTCTATTGAGCATCTTTAATACCAAAAGAAGCGAAGATTCTTGTGGGGAGAATGATTAGAAATATGAATAATATGCGTATAATAGATTTTTATTAATTTTTCTTCGTCACTGCAACAGACAAAATTAAGATTGCCCCTTTTGTACATGCATTTGCACAACACTGTATTTTTATGCATACTTATGCTTTTTGTAGTGAATGAGCTGTATGGTAAAAAGCAAAGCAATGATATTATCATTATCATGCTATATGGTATTTAACAGCTCAAGTAAAGTATACATTATGCTATTATGTTATGATTAAAGTGTATATTTTTAAAACTTGAACTGATTGCACCTAAATTTCTAACTTCTCTCTAGTCCTTCTATCAGCTAGAGCGCATCAGGATAATCACTATGTATGGGTCAAGCGTTATGATGATCACTTGAATAAGTTTTAGTGGTAATGGTGAGATGATGTGCGTGTGTACCAAGCAGCAAACTGGGAAAGTCGTAGTATTGCGGTATGGTATAGTCATGCAAAGGTATTCTTTAGTCGTTGTATGGATATAATGTAACTCTCGTTTAAAGACTCAAGTCTAAAATGTTCAAAAATTATGTACTACCCATGTTTAACAATCTGAAATATGCACATAGAAATCCTATAAATGCAACAAGCAAGAGGAAAACGTGAATGTTAAGGAGCTGATGCGCGGTGAAAAATTTGATGAATGTAGATAAACTTCACACACGTAATTTTATTCCTTAAACAACTTAAACACAGGTATGATATATTATGCTTCTTCATAATAGTGTTATACAAGACACCACAGCACAGTCGTTAATAAGCGTAGTAGTAAAGTGTAGTTTCATTCATAATTTACATTCATTTCAGAAAAATATATTTCTGAAGCTATAGCTTCATTCACTTCTTCTTCGTCGACCGTAAGAATGGTAATAGGGCCATAATAACAAGTAACAATTAACAGTACGCAGAAACGCCTAGTACAGGAGATGCTCGCTGACTTTATACTCTGTTACGTTTCTTGAAGTGTTATTATTTTCACTCAGAGACAGTTCCCTACTGCTAGCAGTGTAAGTTACCTGTAACTAGCATCGACACCCACCACTGCTATTTAACAACAATTACCGCTAATACGAGGAAAAAATATTTGACGAGGTGTATCTTCCACTCTACCAAGCATTACAAACCATCGCAGAAAAATTATAAATATTCAATGCCTTCTTTATCCTCACCCATCCTATGCCTGCTAAATTCTTAGAAGCATCCGAACCCTTTCAGTAGTGCCTTGATCTTGAAACATAGCTCAGTGAATCAGACCATTTGCTAATTCGATGCGGTTTTATGTTTTTTTGCAAATAAATATACCATTTCATCATTGTTAATTTAAAAATTGAAGGGTACATAAGTTGATTTCTGTTTCACCAATTATGTTGGTCATACAATTAAAACAATATACGCACTTTTGAAAGATATCCTGGAATTTAATAGGGCACTGGTTGATGGTGATAGTTTGATGAGAGACGATTTGATGACACGAATTCAAATCATGCAAAACGAAAGCAAAAAGAGAAAGATTTCAGTTTCAGTGGCCTGGCCACAACAGGTGCAATCAACACAAATAAGCTTTAGTTAAATGGTCACATTTGGTCCGAGTGATTTACCATTTTATCGGCTTTGTTTAGTCGGACTCTTACTGGCCTACATTCATGTTTTTGATAAGCTATTGCTGCATAAAAGTTGATGCCGTTGGGTTTGTATTAGTAATTGTAAGTTACACGCATTGCATTTATGCTATGGTATATTATAATGACTTGCTTGTTGTGTGCTGTACCTTTTTCGGCTTTACTTTTTGTAAGGTTAAGCAGATGTGTTTACACCTTCAGGTTATATGAAGATGAATAAAAATACACCATGGTGCATGGTAGCATTTATTTTCTTGTGCACTGTATATGCAACCACCACCAACTGTTACATGCCTACAATGAAAGACGATTGTTGTTAGTTGCTATAGACTTGTGGTGTTGCATTATATTGCTATTACTCACTTTGCACGTGCAAAATGCTTTTTATGAGTTTAAACCTCTGTTGTTTGAATGATTGTATTATGGTCTTCTGTGTGGCATGAGTGAAGGTAGAGCTGGCAAATGTGTACACGAATTTGAGGTTTTGAAATCGTGTCGTGTTTGGCCCGACACGATGTAAAAACACG
>JAQIXX010005559.1:0-13771 GCA_034700605.1 Willowsia nigromaculata | reverse complement strand
AAGGCATACAGAAGCAGTGACAGAAAAAGGGAAAAATTGAAAAAAAGACACTAGGAACCTCATCAGAGTATCCCATATATAGGTAGTATGACATCAAACAGCGTTATATATGCCTCCTGATTATTGTCAGTCTCTTTTCAATCAGCGCCCTGTCTTCCATTTTTACATACCTAGATTCCGAAAATAAAGGAGAAACACATTCCTACCGGATGCCGCAACTTTAAAAAAGAGTCCATGAAAACATTAACGTATGCAATTGCTTATACAGCAATCAAAATATTTTGGCAGACTGATGTCGACTCGACTCACAACAGTCACAACTCTCATTTGAGTCATCCACCATAACTAAACACACAAGATGAACTTTGGTATGTACTCAACATGCAGATGGCATATTTTTGTGCGTGTATGTGTGTGACTACGATGACCTCAATTTCTCTGCAACTACGAGGAAAAATGTACGGCACGATGTCAACTCTGTCTCAGGTTAAGTAACTTCTAAGGAAAAGATGTAGAAAAAGTTATACAGATAAGTACATAAAAAGACATTTTGTGTGAAAAGAGCGAAGGAGACACGTCTGACTGCTGGGAGTGCGTATGGGAATTATATATGAGCATCATTAAAAACTAGCGGGTGGCCCTCTTAAAAAGAGTCAACAGAGGGTCGCAGGTCAATTCCCTTCTTGGCACTTGTGCACCACACCAGCAAAGCACATTCGCTCTATGGCGTAATTCTGTTAAAGATTCCGAATATCATTGAGAAAATGGAGAAAATAATAAAATTGGTTTTTAAATTCAAGAGCACTGCTTTGCTTTCATTCTTTTTTCTGATATTCTAGTTTGTAAAGGCAAGTGACCTCCTATGTCCTTATTTCGTGTTCTTTTACTTGTGGTGATATATTTTACATACAAGGACTGCCTCAACCTTTGTGCAAAAGGATCGTTTTAAAAAAAGAAGAAAAAACGTACTGTCAACCTCCCACTGCACGGAAGTCAAAAGATGTTCAAGTTATTTTTATCCTGATTGGTTAGCGTCTTGTAGAGAAATGTTATATTATTATGACAATGGTGATAATAATGACAGGAATAATGGAAAGGGGATCATAACATAACAGTAATATTAATGGCAAAGCATTATTATTATTGTATCTACACAGCAGACACACATAAGAAGGACGAAAATTATGAAGTTGACACTTTTTGCTCTCGTGCTGTGGTCAGATAGGAGGTCTTCATGATGCTATACATATTAATATTTACCTATATATCTATACGGAAAATGCATCAGAGAGGCGAATGCGTAATAATAAGGCTACCGACTAACGACCTATAGCCTACATATGTGTGCTGGTGAAGAGACATTTCGGAGAAATAAAGTATTATTGAAACTTTAAAGATATTTATCTTGGTGGTTGACACCAGGAAAAAAACTGAACTGACTGAATAATTCACAAGACAGAGGGATACATTATATTATGATTATTGCTGGTACATTGTTGTGACCATTGTTGTCCGCGAGTATCTTGGTTTACCTCACTTCGAGGTTGGAGCTATTTATAGAGGGATACAAAACATAACAGGAGGACGCATGCACAATGTTGTCTCTGCTAACGAAAAATAAAAAAAAGGACAATTTATATACACTCTTCTGGCCATTCATATGGTCCCAGCAACACACAATCATAAATCTCTGCCAGTGTCCCAATCCCAATGTCCTCTTGAAAATGGTCAAGTGAGAGAATTAATGTGTTTGGTCAGGACATGGGATGATGATGAAAAAAATGTGTTTAGTTCCATTAGAGTTGAACATGATCATCATCACATGAATCGTATCGTAATCATTTGCCTGCCGTGAGGTGATCATCTTAAATTGTCTGCCTACGCAATCGTCGCAATCTTCTCAACAAACCAAACGTAACCTTCTATCCATCCGATTTAAATGTAACAGCAATAACTATAACAATCAGGGAAGACCAGCGACAGTGAGTGTTTACAATGGTACAGGATAAAAATGTATTGGTATTGCCATGTTTTTTGCTGTGTGGTTCAAGGGTGGATGCTATGTCACAGAGACCAAAGTCCAAGCGTAGAGAGAATACACATCTACTTACTCAAAAGAAATGGTCACGGTGGACTAATTGATTAGCATAGAATACACATTTTCCACAGCCCATTTTCTTGCAGTGACATTCTAACGTCAACACAGCACAACAAGGCATACAACAGAATATGCAGACAGAATACGATTATTACCTACACGAAAGGTAAGGTGTACACATGATCTACAATACGAGCATGTCGTCGTTGTCACAGAGGTTAAGTGCAGGTCCCATTCTTGGGATACCTCCAATAATCGTCCTGAACGAATGAAGTACGTTCATACGTGTGCCTGCTTGCAGTCAGTTTGCTTACATGCCTGAACACATCATTTTTTTCTAGAAATAATAACGAAAACCAAGGAGCAATAAAAATTCCAGAACAAAAAGCATTTTGGAATGGAATGATGGAAGAGGCATGCCTGCCTTTGCCCTCTGTGTGTGTGTACACATGTGTCCTTAATGGTCCCATTCCATTCCTTAATTTTCCAAGACTGTCTGTCAACATCAACAACAACAAAACATGAAAAAAATGCATTGACTGACTGACTGACTGATGTATAGGAGAATTAGATGATGGGTCACATTCCAAACAGACTCATTATTTCCCCAGCCCAAAAGCCATCATCCTCTCCTTTTGCTTAAAACTTCTTTCGTTTTTCTTCTCGATGAATTCCCCTCTCTCCGACGTATGGAATATTATAATGGAAATGAATGCGTTTCTTTCAACTTGGTAGCAGCAATGAAAAACTATTATGGCTTTAATGAATGCATACATACGATGATGCAGATACAGCCACGGTTTTTAACTCATTTCAGAGTTCTTTTTGTTGAATCAACTAAAAAGTGAAATGAGTACACTGAGAAGATGCCCTGCTGTCTATGGAACGTGATCCATGCTGGAAGCTGGAGACAGACGGGAGAGTCGTCATAATGTCACCGCACCATACCATCATACATATTCACAGTAGACGCTCACAGCACAAAACGCACATCCCTTTTTTACCGATTTATTTATTTAATTTAATTATATATATATGCAATGCAACAAGAAAGATGAGGATGCACCCGCATGTTTCTCTGTGTGTACAGAGTACATAAGCTCATCATCACAACAAAGTAATCCGTTGTTTGCTTTTTTATCATAAACGGTAAAGCAGCCAGCAGCAATGAAAAAATCCTCCCTGTAAGTATATAATAGTAAGACTTGTCACAATGTCGTGCACTTGACCCCATGCTGGTCATCTCATTGCATCATCCTCAGCATCATCACATGATACCCCAACTTTGGCTGTTGAACAATGATCATCATGTTGGTGATGATGATGATGATGACCATGTATATGAACTGCACATAGTCCTAAAATATATTTTACAGTGCGTTTCATATAAACTTGTGGAAAGTTAATCCGGGTCTTGTTCTCCTCTTCTCCTTTTCATTCCATTTTATATTATTGTCACAATAATGCAAAGGGATATATAATAATGGCGGGGGTGAATTGCTCTCTCAGCTGGAGACTGGCACCAACAAAACGCCCCCAATTCAGACCGTGACAATTGCCTTAAGTAAGCTTTACATACAATGTACTCATATTATTATCCCTACATACAAACATAGTCCGTCTCATTCGAAACAGAGAGGCGACACGTAACGATACAATAGGTCTCTTTACCTTTTTTCTTGACAGAAAGAAAAAATCTCTAAACTTTTTCAACTGCTCCCGTTTGCTGTGTCCTATCCTACATAATCCTTCTTAATCCTTCATTCTCTCTTGAGACAATTTTGACAAGGAAATTGGAAAACAATCAATGAACACAAAAAGAAGCTATCTAGCTGGTGAGAGATAATTCACTTGTAAGAGTGAGTGTCCTCCTCCTCCTCCTCGTTAGCATTGTTACAGTTTTTACCAAAATCCAATGCAAAATACTTATTATTATACCCTCTATTGCCTTCTCCTGTGTCCTCTCTACAACGAGTAGTAAATACATCAAAATTTTATTTTTCAAGAAGGCGGTGTGTGGTGGAGGAAGGATAAGGCTGAACTTGTGGACCTTTTTCACTTCACCAATATTTCTTCAACAGGATAATACCACCTAATCATCATGGCATAATAATGCGTATAGTACATGGGACAATTGTTATAATAAAAATGACAACAATGGATACAACTACAACATAAGTAATAATGAGTGAGGACCGTGAAATTGGACACTTTGTTGTTTGTGGTCCTTCTCAAAAGGAGAAAAAGACAAGTATGTCATAAACATTGAGAGCATTCTTATGATTGATTGTGGTTTTCAATATTGGAAAATGTACAAAATTTCATTCCTGTCATGAGTCAGGTTAAAAACAAAAGGGAACAACCTGTGCCACGCCACAATATATTATGTGTTTATTTTACAAGCACATGGCATTTCATCTTAAAAATGACATGATAAGATAATTTCACAATTTATGACCTGATATTTGCCTCGCCTGCATCGGCCTAATGCGTCACAATATTAAGTAGTGCAACAACTGCACCAACCTTAGAGAACGCTCAAGTAGGTGGGTTTCAGCATCAAATTGCTATCAAAGGGAACTGCTATTAAAGTAGGTACTCATTTTCTGCAATTTAACCCTTTCTCGTGTGATGTTATGATATTATTACTACTACATATTCCACAGTTGATATTGACTTAGGTTCAGGTCGACTCTGTGTGCTTGCTAGCGTTGATATTATTACAATTATTATGGAGCATGGAGTTTGTTTGCGGTGGTGTGGTGATTGGCTTTCCAGATAAGATTCATGTGACAAGATTAGATTGCATCTTATCATATCACACACACTCACACACAGGCATGCAATGTTTAGTATAACAGGTGCCCCAGACATGCAATCCCTGGCAATATTATGCTCTTCTAAAATACACCAGCCAATGCAATGAAAGCCGTCATTTTTGGCTCTATCTTTGTTATCATCGTCATACACGTAGCATGAAATATTATGTCACTGGTGACGATTATCATCATTGTAATATCGTGATTCGTTTTGTGATGTTGATGATGATATCAACACTGAATTTATGAATGAATAAAAGTGAAATGAATACTTTGCAATAATAGTAGTAACAACAATGAAGATGAAAGCAAATATATCTTCACGCGTCGCTAATTAATTATCACCTTCGTATTCATTCATTCACACCTACTTATTAAACTACTTTGGTGCATAATAACAATACTTTTTTGACTAAGGTACATAAGTCAACGAATTAGGTATACAAAGTGAGAAAAAACTTACATTGTGAAGTTTGTAGTAGAGTCCACAGGCATTACACACCGGCTCCCCATTTTGATTTCGCCTCCACAACGTGGTCGTATTCGTTTTACAGTTTGCACAACTCGTCCCTGCCCGTCTTGCCGCTGACTGCTAAAATATTACAAACAAGAAGAAACATCCAATTCAAAACTCACACTTCATTTCTCATTTCGTCTACATTACACATAAAAGCCAAAAAAAGCTGAAAAAAGCGAAGCAAACAAGCGGATCATCATCATTATCATCATGACTGAACTTACACGGTATCCATTATCATTACCATTTATTATATTTTTTCTTCATCATCTAAAGTTAAACTTTATTTTTATTGTTATTAGTCCTCCATGCCATTTATTTCTCTCACCTTTTAAAACTTGCAATGCCCATAATATGCATAAATACAATACGTGCTTGCAGAGTATTGTTTACCAACGACGAGCTTGTCGTCTCCTCGCCTTCTCCATGATAAACATTCATCTCTCATCTCAGTCTCCTTGTGTTTTTTGGCGAACCACGCCAAAATCCAAAACCAAAAAAGCCAGAAAATTACCCATTTGCTTATCACATCAGTAAGAAGACAAAACTCGTCTTGAGCACGTATGCAATAATATGCATGATCAAATGATGTCCATTTGCCATGCATCCGTCCACTTGCTGCCTGCTCTCTGCTCACTATACTCTTTTACTTTTCTTCAACATGATTAATAACGAACAAGCTGCTGATGATACTGATGATGAGGTGAGTATGCAAGGGACAACGTGTAATTAGTGTTGTTATTTACTCCTCTTCATATCACACCTGTACTCAACCTTACTAGCAGAGGATAACAGTGCAGTAGTAAGTGGCATAACAAGAAGTACAGTTGTAAATTTGTAATGAGCACACAGGCTACCTGATATTATGATCACGACTCGCACATTCACCATCAAAATTATCAAAATGAACGCACACACTCACGCTATCATCATTGGTCCATCCAATATCATAATTTCAACGTAATCATATGTGATACGTAATGCATTTTTTATTATTTTAACTACATGTGCAATCGTAATAATAATATATCTTTAAAATTATTTATGATTAACGAATTTTTTTTTAGCTGATTGCACTGTAAAGAGATATTATAGATATACGTCTAGACGTGAGGAGAGCATGATATGTTCATGTATGATCACTTAATAACTTAATATTGTTCCGATTAACATGAAAGATGTGTACAAATTGATAATCATCGCATCAAACTTGTGAAATGAAATGTGTGAATGGTTGGGTGATTTTTTTTTTCAAGAAAAAAGGAGGAGGCACGCGCCCTGCTATTCTAGTCTCTTCACCTCATTTAACATTCTGATTCAACTCGCTGATACAATTATACCTACTTATTACTCACTATTAAGAGCGAAGCAGCGGCAATACTACTATTAGGGGGATTAGCACAGTTGTTGTGTGGAGTGGTCAGTTGCTGCTTTTATTGCTGCAGCTCTCACTGACGCTTTTTGTTGAGCGAGAAAGATGAAAATTAAGTAAGCAAGTAGGTATACATTCTCGCGTAATCGCGTTTTTTGAGATTTCTGTCTGTCAGACAGGCGGTCAATGAACAAAATAACCTTGACTCTCTTTTAATACGATAATCATCATCAAAAATATCAAGATGATCATCTAAAGCACGTGATTTGCTAAGCGCACTCGTTACTCACTCTCCGCTAATGTTTTGTTTATTGTGAATTTCAATGAAATGTTTTTATTGCAGTTGTACCGGTGGTAGTAGGGGTGCAGGTGGGACTCTTAATTTATTTATTGAAAGCTCGGAATACTGATGTTGGCAATAAAATCCGAACATTACAGTATGTGCCATTGATTACTGATTGTACGATTGAGTTGCTTTTGTACGCTTATTGCAGCAGAACAACCCTATGGAATTTATTGGCAATTATTTAAAAAAAAAGAAGCATATGAGAGTAAATACTGATGATAAAAGTCTTAAAATGTAGTATGATACACACATTTCAACAGGAAGAGTGTTTAAAAAGTTCATAAAAAAGATGAGGTCTGAGGGTACATATAGAATTTCTTTCTGAACTTTAAACTCGCAGAGAAAAGCTAATAAATCAACGCATAATGTAACAATTTTCATAAATTCTGTAATGTAGCTAATTTTTTGAAGCAAAATGTTGTTTTAGATGAGATTTGCTGATGACGGTAAAGTTCAAATTAGAATTCGAAATGTGTATTTTCGAAATTATAGTGATTTTCTGTTGTTAAAAAGCTGTTTATGATATGTTAGCAGTTATATAGCGTGCACCATTACCTGAGTCATTACAGTAATGATAACGATGACCGTATATCGGCTATCACCCAAGTTATAGAGAATTATTGTAATGCAGGCCAGAACAAAAATACACGCACGTATGCAAATTCCCTCATTGTTCAGATATTGTTTGTACCGCACAAGAAATAATTTCCAAAATGATATCTTTGCGTGAGTGAGGCAGGACTGCGGAGATTCGATAATGATGATGAGTAAAATCAGCTTAACGGTAAAATTCTCCTAAAGACTATTATTGCTGATGTTGATATATGACCAGTTACAATGTACAACTCTGTTTTATCCATCTCGTCCTAGCATAACATATAAAAACACCGCACACAAATATAAATCAGCGCCTTTGACGATAAGTCAAGTGAGCATTATAAAAAACACGATTCTCAAGCAAATTGACACGATCTGTGATGAGATAAATCATGATAATGATGATGACCATCATTATTTTAACATTAACTCAAAAAACAAACAAAAAAGTAATTAAGAATTTAAAGTTTGCAGACAAACTGGCGCTTCCTTCTCAATACTTTAGTATAAATACCACTTCCGTCTTAGCAGCTAGATTATTCTAGTTTCGTTGACATAACGGTTTACACTTTTCTCCTGATAAAACGTCTACACCAAAATCAAAATGGATAATTCCAACCATCTTCCACTACACGTCTTGTTTTACTTTCTGTGCATAGCTCTAGCTTTTGGTAAGATTTCCCAACTCAAAATTTCTAGATATTTTTTGAACTCCTGATTTGAATTCTTTTATTTCTGGAATCTTACAAAAAGCTTCCGGGGTCCCAGCAGGCTTGTTTCGAGTAGAGCGGGATATTGACGTAAGCATTTACAATTCTTTACAAAGCCGATTCAAAAATACACAAGTGGATAAGCAATTTGTTCCTCATTACTTAGGCATCCGACCCAAACGAGGGATATGACCCATGGTAAAATCGGAAACATTCCTTTCTTTCTGGAGCCTGTGAAGTTCAAACAGCTTAATTCTTGTCATACCTTTGAACAGGGCATTATATAAAATGATGCTCCACCCAAATAGTACAAATTATTTCCACGTAATTAAACGTTTTTAGGTAGACTGCAAAATAAATAAAAGGACATAAATACTGATTTTTGAAGGATAAAAGTAAAATATGTAGTTAGTGAGCAGCCGGACCAGTCAACCTTACTATTATTGCATTTTGCATTATTATTCACTCGTAATATTTTCTTGTTGTGACACTACAATCACAATAATAACAATAGGATAGAGGAATTTCATGTGAGTTAAGAGATGAGATTATGTCGAAAATCCCTTAATCTTCTCTCCATACATTCATTCTCATTGCTTGTCATCAACAAAAGTGCATTCTTAGCAAGACACAAGTATGCCATCATCATCATGCATGATATACCACTTCAAAAAGCTTTACTTTTATGCAAACAAACACATTTAACTATTATGAGCTTTATGTCATTGTCATCTTCATCGTGTTCCTTCGTTTTTCTCGTAGTCCTCATCTTCCCTTCACACAACGTAACTCACTTTTATTTCATTCATAATGATCCTGATGACATTTGACAAGAATAATTATTATGTAAGTACCACATCATATATAACTTTTTTTCATCTCTCTTATTCATCTCAAACATCTCATGCTCATTGTTTGTATAAATAGGGGTAATTGAGTGGTAAGTATTTTATAGAGTTGTGACTTACATGTGCGCAAGAATAGTGAATGAGTAAAGTTGGGGATATGTCAAGAGATTTGTTTTTGTTGAGGGCAAACTACTTATGTACTTATTGTACAAATGAACGGAATGAATGGCAAAGGAAAGAAGCCATAAAACTTGGTTTCAAGCAAAAGAGACAGACGTATATTCTCATTTCATCGATATTCATTTCCCTTTCTTCGTCTTGAAAGACTTCCCTTGTGACTTTTTGTATTATAGGCAATGCTAGCAGTGTGTATACGCACATTACATTTATTATACATATGTCCATAGTGAAAAATGTGAATTCTAGAAGACCCATTCAGTGTCAGGCCATAATTCACTCTTCTGTTCACGTTCAACACGAAGCAAGATGAAAATTGAGAGAAAAAGAGCACTTCTTTTGTGCAAGCTCAGCAAAAAAAAGTTTTTAAAAGTTTTTTCTTCGTCTTCAACTTTCTAGAGTGGTAAAAGAGAATCCCATTTTAACGTTCATTTATACTTGTCTCCAGTCAGCACACTGCTGATTCCCTTTTCTGCAATAATAATAACGGTAACAATGGGAAAAGGATGAGGTTGATATGATGATTATCACGACTATGGGCTGCGATGGACAGAGTAACTCTTGGCTCAACTCAATCAATACGAAATAACTATAATCCTATTTTCCCCAATTGCCTTTTTCATCCGTTTTTGGCAAGCCAAATTGTCATTTTCTCTCTTTGAATGAAATTTAAATTCCAATGCGTAATATTAATAAATTGTCATCCGAGGTTGAGATATTCTACGTAATCTGTACATGTTGTAAACCCTACTGTAGTGAACTTATTAGGATACATCATAATATGACAGTCAGGACAATGGTGACAAGTTGACATTTCTCCTTTTCCACTTCTTCTCCTTCTTGGAGACCGCGCGACACTACTGTAGACGAAGAGACGAGACAGATCTTGTGACTAGTGGAGACATGATCACTCCGCATTGGAGACACCATTCGCCACCATTTATTTTAGTACAAAATGAAAATAAACCATTCATAATAATAATATGAGCAAGTGTGCATGATGATGTGCACCAAAACATGAACTTAGATATTTATTTTTATTCTGTTACATTCATCACTATTATTAATCCAGCAGCAGCAGCAGACTAGACTAAACAAAAACAAGAGAAGACGGTTCACAAACAAAAGGAAATGAGAGATCTCTCTTCATCATCAAGCAAGAGTACCACCACCAGAGCAAATTACCAAGCAAGCAAAGTACGTGACCGCAAGACCGCAAATTTTTCACTCATCTTGTCTATTTCTCCCCTGTACATTTTTGTACAGTAGTCTTTTCCCATGTCTTCCACAAATTTATTTATGATTTTCTAATTGTACCTCTCCGCTGCTACTCGGCAGTGAACTAGTGCTCCTAACTTTTTGATGCCATCATATCGTGATCAACTCACAGCTTCGGCATACCGTTTAGATTCCATATACAAAATATATCTATGATATCGCTCACGGCGAAGGCGAAACTTACACAACTGCACTTCGACAATAATACTTTGTACGTGTACATAATATTATTGATTTATTATTCAATGGCCAAATATGTGCAGAGGAGGTCGAAACACAAAAATCATCATCAACATCATGTTCGTCAACCAACCTTATTGAAAAGGAACGTGTATAAGCTCTAAACCTCCCTATATCGCCACCACCGACCACGACGCAAAAATTATAATACGCTATGAACTACACACATTGTTATTGAATCAGCAGGAACTACAGCAGTCAGAGAGAGAAAAAAATCATACAATAATTCATCTGATTCTTTCATTTTGCAATCCTCCTCTACACAAACAAATTATTTATTACAGGCGAGCCATTGTTATTTTCTACTTGTGAATTTTCTTTTCCACTATGATGTTCCTTGCAGCTTGCTGTTATTACAACTACGGCTACGATGATGATGATGAATGACTATACAAGAGCAAGTCACACAGCAATAGTAATAACGGCAAAAGCAAAAAAAAATCTGTCTGGGAGGAGGATGATACGTTGGCATTCGAAAAGGGAGATTAGATTCCTGTGCAGTTCACAAGAGCAAGTCAACGATCTCAACGCTTCATTTTTTTTCACTGTACTCGCCACCAAAGCAGTACACATTGTAGCAGCAGCCATCTTTTTTAACTGCACAGAGGACAATACAACCGAAATGTATAGTCTTTTGTAAGTAGCGATATTATTCAAGTTATGTTGTAATAATCATAATAATGACTGTGCGAGCCTGCCTGCAGTTGTTGCAACAAAATGTTCTATAAATGCAACTTTTGTAGAATGTAAAAAAAACGAAAACCGAAAGAGCGACATGGAATAAAGGTAGAGAGATAACGTGAGGGGAGAAAATTTTCCATTTATTTCAGTTGTGAAGGGGAGTTTTTATCGGATGGTGGCGGTGGTATGAATAGAATGTGATATTTGTGTGTGGTGCGATGAAGAGAAGATGTGATGCTATGCATAGTTTTTTTGAAGAGGAGCAGAGGACGACGAGATGAGATTTCCCACAAAAGGAATCATGGAACTAGAGAGAGAGAGATATTGTACAAGTTACTCTATACACTAGTATAGGACCGTTTTTTCAGAATGCATCTCTCACACACCAGCTTCGTCGTCGTACGTGAGATAAGCTTTGTAGAGTTTGAGAGGTTGAGTGTGAGGAGATGAGAAGGGAAGAAAATTCTTTCGGTTCGGCAAGGGACGGAGGAGAAAATACGGGAATGCGCCGGTCGCTATGTATGGTGTTGGTGGTGGTTGGATGGATGGAAAGAAAAGTGAAGTATATATACTCCATATTATACGAAAATCATATTATGGATTATCTTGCTGGCTTGGTTGTATATAGGCACGGGGCGAGAGTGTAAGGAGCAGAGATACTACGAACGTGCTCTTCTCCAATTTTCTCTCTTTCACTCGCTCTTCTTGTGAAAAACGACCGTTGCCTTTTGCCGTTGCTGCTGCTGAGTCAGAGATTATATCCAAAAAGTGAAGCAAGAGAGGAGAAAAGAGGGACGGAGGGAGAGAGACAAAAATCGACCGTGTCGGTGGCGGTAGTAGCAGTGGTGATGGTGTCGACGAAAAACGATGAGGAGGGGCTGCTCACTGTTCACTAAGCATTCACTCTAGTACTTCTACTATAACCACCAGTTTATACAAGGAGATATATAGCGCAAAAAAGAAGAGGGTTTCAAAGCAGAATAGTATCTTCATCATCATCAACATTATCATTCCAAATGCTTATGCTAGTTTTACTCGCTCTCTACTTTTGTTGGAAATCTAGAGAGAATCTGGAATCTCGATGGTGGACTAGTAAATTAAAGGCTGTTTGTTTTTGCCTGTTTTCTGGAGAAGTCGTAAGAGTTCTGATGATGACGATGAGAGAGAGGATGAAATCGATTGTCTAAATGCTCCCATTAAAAGCCAGAATGAAGAAAACAAGAACAAGAAAATGGAGAGAGCGACCAAAAATCACAATTGTCATTTCATTTCCTTAGAGCAGCAGCAGCAGGGCTACATGAAAGGGGACTATATAGACAAGGAAAACACACAGAAAGTGAGGGAGGAAGACCAATATCCCATTTATTTTCACTGTTACTTTTATTCTCATCGCATCGTCGTTGTTCCCTCTTCCTCGTCCTTTTTGTTAAAAGCGAAGTAATTTCATAAGAAGCTCATCTCATTTCCCATTTTGTCTATTGGAATTGGAATAATGGCCACGGAGGAGCAAAAATATATAGAGCGGAGGCATTTTAGTAATGAAAAGGGAGTATATTTAGGAATGGTATATTATTCACTTTAATATTATAGTGTCTCACATACTGGCCATCATCATTTCACCGTCTTCCACGAACAAGAGTCGTTGTTCGTGTGTGTAGCGGAGAAAATGGGAAATTGCTTACTCATCCGGAATAAGAATATTTTTTTCTTCACTTTCTGATGATTTCAACTGAGAGAGTGTGCTAATGCGCTCAGAGTTGGTTTCCCATTTCTTCTTCTGTGGAGAAAAAACTTTAATGCTTTTTCTTGCTTATTTACTTTAGTTACTTCTTTCTAGAGAAAAATCTCACTTAAAAACCTTTTTACGGAGAAATAACAAAGAAAATTACAGAAAAAAAGTAAGTGGATACTTTCAAGAAAATGATGCCAGCTCTTCTACTCAGAAGTAATGCTGTTAATGCAATACCATACTACTGTGTCTACCGTATTTTCTGTATTTATAGCCTCCCTTAATTTATAGCCCCCTATATTTATAGCCTTAGAAAACCGAGGCAAATTTCAATTTTTAGCCTCCCTATTTTTATAGCC
>JAQIXX010005558.1:0-13772 GCA_034700605.1 Willowsia nigromaculata | reverse complement strand
AAACTGAACCGAACTTTTTACAATTTAACAAGCGGAAAATATAAGCTCGATATACGCTCTCTTTTTTTGGGGGTAAAAAAAATCAGAAAAATCACCCAAGATAATAATCTTTTGAGTCGACTTGTTGTGAACTAAATGCATTTACCGTATTTGCTCTAATAATTCCCCATATTCAAATAATGCCCCATCTCTAATAATTCCCCACTCTATATCAGCGATTTCCGCTAATTCCCCACTATTCTAAAAATTCCCCACTACCCTAGTAATTCCTCACTTATCCAGTAATTCCCCACCCCAAAATTTGGAGGGAAGTCATTTTATTTATCTTGTGAACTTCTTATGATACCGTTCTTGTATTTAAAAGAGCAAGAGGGTATGGAAGGACAAATTTACTGCTTTGTTTTGTTATTTTGCATTAAATATGTGAGTGTATTAAACAAATTTCAAGTAAATTATTCGCAAGATTTCGCCTGAATTTGATAATTCCCGATCTGACATACCCAACCAGGTTTCCTCCCTTCCTTAGAGTGTTGAAGTACTTTAGTGGGATGGTTTGTGATGAACCTTTGTTTTGCAGACTCTGCCACAAAGTCAATCTTTTTCCGATACCAGAGCCTGATACAGAGATTATTAATTTATCATAAAATTGCATTTATGAAATGTCCATAAACGACTTTTTAAAAATTATGAATTTTAGGAATTCAAATTCTGTGAAGTCATGCCATTAGTATTGCAGTGTTTGAGCCACGTCACAAATTCAGTAAACATTTTCAAAGACGGTTTGAATATGAAAATGGATGTATCTGTTGGGTCTTGTCCCAGCAAAATTCCATTACATCTCTCAACAAATAAATCGTCACAGTTCCGTAAAGCCAATATCGATGGATCCAAGTAAACACTTTTTCCAAAACCATTTAGAGCAGCAAATGAGTAGATCTTCGCAAAGTCTTTTATTTCTAGCCCTATGGAATTCCGGTCCTCCTCCAAGTAAAACACCAAATCAAATCCTTGACGGAGAGAATCCCTGCGAAAAAATTTTAAAACATATTCAGATTTAGTCAAGTAAGAAATCACAAGTTTAATGCGATAACTTTAATCATATTTTCATATTTCGTTTTTAGACTTTAGCATGAAATGCATTCAGTTGTTACTTTTAATGTGAACTCTGTGGAAACTGTCACTTTAGCAGTTGTCCATGTTATAATTAAGTTTAGTGTTGTTTCAAGTGGATTTTTTCTATTTAACAACTAGATAAGTTTTGGCTGAAAAAATACGTACCTATTGTGTCATACTCTACATAATTTTATTACCCCAGTTGTCGTTTTGGTAGTGAATAATCTTACAATCTCTCAAGCTTATCTGTGTATTGGCTACCTTCCCCAGTTGATCAGGGATTCGGCATAAGTTCAGGAGCGTTGCTTTAGAATAAACTAGAGTGTTTTGGGGCAACCTGTACCTTTTTGCTTTTGTCGTAAATTCATTTCTTTTAAAACAATCATTCAGTGTTTTATTCTAGCCATTAAAATTGAAGCTTAAATGCGAGTCCTTCCGCCATTACCACTTTCAAAATCTTCTTATTATCAGTATTCTAGGACATTTAAAAAAAAATTGCAGATGCTCAATACTTTGTACAGTTAAAAGAACGTTAGAAAAGGAACATATTTTCTAAAAGGATTATATTATTTCAATATATTTTTGCCCAGATTACTAGTCTGGTTTTTGGATGTGATGAATGTTGCAACCTTTTTTCCTTGGGTTGCATAGTGACAAGATTAAACCAGTGCATTAAAATCAGTTACTTGTCACGTAATTGAATAGCAGGTTGTTTTTGCGGGCACAAATCAACACCAATTAGAAAAGGTAACGCTGCTTATTTAACAAAATTTCTGAAACTAATTTAATTAAACAGACATTTTTTGAAAGCATGAAATCTCAGTATTTATGCTATAAAAATGAAACTAGCCATGGCACTTATATATTTGGTTTTGAGTGTGCAACCTACTAAAAACGTAGCTTTAAAACTGAATGAAATGAAACCGGTTCCAAATACGGGTGTGCGTGGCTTTATAAGGTTGGGAAATCGATTTCTACCTGGATTTTGTTGAACTGTTTTGGATGGACATCTTCATGAATATAAGACCTGAACTTGAAACAAATCCCTACACTTGTTACGCATGGCTACCTGATGACTCATAAAAATATGATGAATAATATGCCGTTTGTCTTTCTCAACTGGTTCTCAAATTGAAATTTCATTGACTCTCAGAAGGATTCTACAACAGCCAGTCAACTCTAAGTATAATTTGATAAATGACATGTCTAGAATGTTTATTTCTGCGTACGCATACAGATTAAAATGAAATGAAGCAAAATATATAGTTTTTTCTTACCTTAAACCCAGAGAAAGGTGTCGAGAAGCAATCACCGCAATTTTTCTGGTGGTATATGTCCGCCGCAGGGATGAAGAAAGCACTAACGCTTTCACCACATCTTCCTCGCAAACGGCTGACGTAACCCAAACTTGGTTCGGGACCCCTGTCGTATCAAATTCATTTAATTTTTTATAAAATTTTGCTGTAAAAATAGGCGAGGGGACTTATTTTGCACGTATATTTATTTACCTTTCATTTCGCTTTTCGCAGCTTTCGCCGAATAAATTGTATTGAACAATTTTCGCACTTAATGATGCTAAAACTTAACACCTTAACTGAACGTACACTGTGTGTCAGTAATAAATCAAAAATCACTTTTTGTGAATTGAAATCGTCACAAAATACAAGTTATCTCAAAGAATTAGAAAAACAGAGTATTTTTAGTATCTGAGAAAATCGTCATTTATATAGATTTATGATACCTAGAAAAGATTTTATTTTCGTACTGTGCATATTGATTAATTACCAACAGAATATTTATGACTTAAAGTTTGAAGGTGTTAGGTATGTTACCTGTCTGCTCTAATTACGAGATTTCAACTTCAAATGTTTTTTTCTTCTTTTAAATTTACCCGTCTTTCCTGTAAACCAAAACTTGTCTGCTGAGATATTGATGTCTAATAATGATGTTTATGATTTATTACACCCCAGTCAGTTTGCTTGTGTTAAAAACCTCAAACGTCGCCTCACACCTTATTTTTTTCATTCATTTAATTATGCAAACAATCGAACAAATTTAGATTATTTTTTCTCGTTAGAGCTTGTACGAGGAAAACTGGAAAGAATGTGAATATACCAGGGAATACATTTATTTTTTTGCTTAAGGGTTTTTTATCACGTAAATGCTTTAATGAATTCCTCCTCCTGCATTTGATATTTAGGTAGGGTTCCGCTTTTAATTACACTGGCCTTATTTTACTAATGCGTAAATGTGTTTGTTTTTATGACAGCTGGACAGACACAACTCTAGACCTAAATTTCTAACTTTTCCTCTAACCTTTACACGTGTTGTGTATTTTTTTATTTTGAAGAACCGCTGTGTCTAAAAAACGTAAATGAGAAATTCCAAAAACTTTCGTAATCCGTGAAATATGAGGTCAAAATTTTCAAATTTATATATTAGATAATTAGATCACTACAACTTGTAGGATTTGAAATTGAAATTGAAATTTGAAATGCCTTTTGAAATTTTGAATTCTAAAAATTTACTTTTTAAGGGAACTTAATTGCTTTAAAAAAGCAGAGCATGACAGCGGAACCCCAATCTGGTTGTAAAACATTATAATTTAATTTTGTGTATATGTATATTATGATCAGCAATTTCTTACTAATTTTCAAATTTATATCTAACAACTTGTCAAATAGGAGGACAATAAAGCGCATTTTTTTTTAAGTTTCTGGAATCTGTTGGGATTGCTCTAAAGTCGCTACATGCATTAAAAATGCACAAGTATACGATTTTTAAGCATATTAGACTTAAGTTTGTAAAAATAAGAACATACAAAGTGCAAAAACTAGTTCTTCCTTGTGATCCCCGATAGAAAGCGCGTGTATTTATGTTTACACCCCATAACTACGCCCTACACCAGGTAGACAGGACAGGAGTCGATAGACACGCACGTATTTTTTCAGTCTTGCATAAAAAATTAACGGAGTCAAAATTTACGTTATTTACAACAGATTTCAATTATTGTAAAAGTTATAAAGTGTAAACAGCATATATAAAAATCTTAATTTTTTACACTCATGTGACTAAATGGTTTGTTATGTAAAATTTGGGAGAAATTTGTGATTTTGTGTGTTGCTAATGCCCATGTTTAAGATTAAATTAGCGGCTTTCACACATCCACATTTTCAATATTGAAATGAACTTATCTAAACATGCTACGTAGATTCACTTTCAAGAGTAATTTCAGATAAATGTTTTAAATATGGTAGTCGGGATTTTCAATAAGACTCTTGCTTCATTTGTTTCATGATTTTAAAAATATGCACAGTGTCGTAATATATTTCATTTTGAAATAATTAGGGCATTTTCAAAGGAATATTGTGAAGGGATATATATGCACATATTTTCCAGTTTTCATTTGTTGTTGTGATTTACTTCCTACATTTCCAATCCCCATGGTATAAATGAGCTAGTATTTTGAAAAAGTTTAAAAAATTTGATGCTCAATAAACATTAATACTAGTAGGTTGATTTATTTGCATATCATATTATACAAAAGCATATTTTTAGTTTCATATACTATTGTATTTTTGATACAAGTATTCATTTGAACCTGTAACAGTGCAAATAACATAAAAAATGCTTTCAGAATTGTATCGCTGATGCTTTCCTGGAGGTAAAGAGTATTTCAACAAAGGCTTCTTCAGCAACTTCATGTGCCAGGCTTAATTCCAGATCATCGAGAAAGAAGATATTATGGAAAAGGTCACGCCTTTCAGTGTTTGATTTTCGATCCAACTTTTGATCTGTAAAATGACAACAATATAAAAATTGCATGTGATTTTAAGAATTACGTTCCATGCAATCAATACAAAATGAAATGGACATTGTGTTATTATGAATTTAATCATTGCGGCTGTATTTCCAATAACTGATTGTACGAAGGGATTTTCATATGTAGTGGCCTGACTTTGATAACGCATATCTCGGCAACGGCTTGCTCGATTGAGTTTATCTGCATATCCTCTTGTAGCTTATGTATAGGGCCTTTAAACAGCGTATTGCTTTTGGTAGTTAGAATTTGCTGGATATTTGCTGAAACATTGCTGGATATCTATATCCAAGACATGCAGTTTCAGATTTTTCACATTTTCGTTTTTGTTTGTGTGAGTTATACTTCCTCACACAAATGCAAGTTTTCAGATTTAGAAACAAAAAGTAATCAGATAAGGCAATGTTGGAGTTGTAGAGACGGTGATAATATTCGATAATTCAAATGTCATGCAGTTTCGTCGTGCGGATCTTTGAAATTCGGTAGGGCGTATTGCCATAAATTCGGAAAATTTAGTATACCCATTTCTCTTGACCCTTTTCCTTGACATTATCTGCATTTTGATTTCCCATGATATTAAAATATTATTGCCCGATCAATTTAGCACTTTTACATATAAACAACACCAACAAAACACTCATACGATCCCAGAAAACCAGCATCGTAACCTTGAAAAAGCAAATTTTTCATATAGCCTTGCGCAAATAGGACTATGAGCAAGCTGGAAGCCATAATGGCTACTGCTTTTTTGGCCCAGTCTCATGTTGATAGATCAGTGTTTCATCCCCAGTCACAAATTTCCGGATAAAATAGAATCTAAGTGCAACGGAAAATGTTTTAAATTTTCTTGCATTGCTCGTACTCTTAATTTGGTATGAAAGTGCAACTGTATGACTTGGATATCGAGGCCTAGTATTATTAATAGCAAATGCCAAATACCAAGACCCATCCCGCATTTAAAAGCCCTAGTTTTGAGCTATCAGGTGATATGCAGACCAACTCAATCGAGCAAGCCGTAGCCGAGATATGCGTTATCAAAATCCGGCCACTATATATGGAAATCCCTTCGTATTACCTTGACGTGTCAACAATGATAGTTCTTTATTTTTACCTCATTACATTTACTTTACCGTTTGTTCAGTTATGACATTGGTGCATCAGCAAACAAGGGTTTTCAATATAATTCTTAAAACCTTAATCTTATGTATCTAACTAACGATATTTTAAACTTGAAAACGCAATAAGTAACTCAGACTAGAACTTGAATCATAATATGAAATGCAATAAAGATATTTTGGTTTTTTAATGGTAGCATTCTGGAAAATTCTCATATTCTAGATAGTCTACTGAAACACTTACGTATCAAAAATTAATATAACCTGTTATGAAAAAAACTATACGCAATCAACGCTTAACAAATAACAGAATATTGCACTAATTAATGCAACTTTTAAATGCTTGAACCAAACAAGCTTTAAAATCATAAGACCAATTCAAAAAGAATGTGATTTTTTTGTATTTTATAGCTTGATGTAAATAAATTAATTAAAGCATGCCCGTAGCAAAGAATACTTTGACAAATTTTTGTAAATGAGAAAAAGAAATACTAATAATAATTTTAAGCTTAAGATACAAACATCAATTTTTTTACATTATATATCCGCGTTAAGCCTACACGTTATATTGCCTGTTCGTATTCAGAAAGCAAACAAAAAAATATCACGATAAGTTTAGAAAGCATCTATGAATTTCCTGATTGGCATTCCATCGAAAGGTGTTTAAACTCAATCTACTTTTCGTTTGTGAAAAATGATTTTTGTCTGCATGATTGAGCTTTTATATAAGCATTAGTCATATACTTCTATATCCCGCTATCCATTTTTCGAGCATAACATTTCTTAATTTAGATTATGAACACAAATGATCGACGTATCACGGATATGTAGTCGACAGGTAATTTATGTAGTATAGAGTATGCATGAATTATTATTTGTTTTTCAAGACACATGTATAAACCTGCATACTGTTTTAGTTAGAGCTAAAGCAACTAGCTTTGTTGGTTAAGAGTAGCATGTAGAGAAAGAGTGTGTTAAGAGTAGTATATATAGCGTAAATGTTAACGTATAAAGATGTCAATTTTTACTTCAAACAACGCTTTATCTAAAAAAAATATAGTTTCTTTGCCGTTCTGAGCATTTGTTGTAGCAAACGTACGTAATGTTGATAAGTTTTTTCTTGGGTTTACAAAGTTCTACGTAGTATCGGAAGATTTAACATCATTGATATTTATATTATCCCTTTTATATTTAATTTTTTTGTTAGATACCTACTTCTCCCGTTTAAAGGATTTACTCCAATGCATTTTTCAACGGATGCTACAACCATGTATCCATCACCAAATAATTCATTTACAGAGGGAGTTAATACTGTCAATTTTGACAAACGAAGATGCATTAACATTTTATTTATCACACAGTATCTTTTCCTGTTCTTCCATATTATACCAAATTTGCATTACTGAAAGAGTAACTCAATTTTAACTTCATTGCAGCATTTATAAATGACATAATATGTTTATGTTTCGTTGCATTATATTGTACCGTTGGCTGTGTGACGATGAAATAGGAATGAGAAATAAAACGGCACAAGGAACTGTGTTGTGTGTTGTACATAAAGACACTTTCTTAGACTCACAAATGCACAAGAGAGATTCACTCTAACTACACTATTACCTAACTATTACCTAGGCCGGGGCGGCCAGGTTAAGAGGCTGATTCACTAATCACTGTCCAGTTACTGACTGAAGAATAACGGTCAGTCGGACAGTATTTATACAAATTTCTAACAAAGAAAATATAAAGAAAACAAAGGATTTCTGATTGTTTCTAGACCGGTTATTTTGTCAGAAAACGGGGAATTTTATGGGAATTCTAGGAATTCCAGAAAGAGCTAAAAATAGAACAAAATGCATGGAAAGAATGCAATAAGGAAGGATAGTTATTCATTAATGCAGAACACAACATATTTCATTACTTAACCTAAAACTACCGGGTTTTAAGCCTATTTCTTACTTATTTTATTGTTATTATTCTTTATCTTGTTTTTATCTAATTAATTCCCGATTGGGAATTCTTACCTAAATATTACCGAATGTTTTCATTCGTCAGAATTGTTACAATATCCTATATATTAATGTATAATACATATTATATAGGTTGCTTAACTATACATACTTAATATGAATATATTATAAACTATTTGCAGAGGAGGTTACAAAAATACAAACCATAAAAATCGCATTGTTAAGATGCATGTATTACTTCATGAAATATTCGAGTCATTTTTAGTTATATAGTGATTGGTTACTTCTAAAATTTTGAACTAGCCATGCAAGAGTAATATATGTCATTTAAAAAGTTTTGTGATGCACACGACACAACGAAATTCCAGATTTTCGACTATAGATTTACAAAACATGATATCTTGAAAAAATCTGATTGACTACTTGTTTATAGCATGCATGCAAACCGAAAGATCTTCGGCTCAAATGAATTTGAAGTTATACTTTCAAATGCAAGTACAAAAATTTATTGATACTTAATTAACGAAAGAGATGTTCTGTTCTGTCTTTTAGAAATCAAATGGTATCTAGCCTTTGAAATGCCAAACTATGTGTTCATTAATCAAGGAAACTAAAGTCTTCGAAAGCAGCTCGTGTTTTACTAGAAAACTAATTTATTCCTAACAAATGTAGAACTACGGTCCTACTTTCATAACTGTTAGCAAAACGAAACGTAAATATTTAGCAGACATTCGCTGCACATTATACATTAGCCCTATATTTTTCAAAAGTATACTTACATTTTTATCATCTATTTTCAGTAAAGCGTTTTATGGAAAGGTGTTTATACCCTTTCCGCATTGATTAATGCTGTCGACAGAAAAGAATTTTTGCCAACATGTCTGGGTATTCAAATACGCTTTAGCCGTATGCATAAAGTAAGACGTAAAGGAACAAATTCAAACAAATAATATTTTAAATAGATATTTTTAGTGTGTTGGAACATAACAATTTAATTAATATTCAAATCTTTCTTGTTAGAGAAATACGTTTTGTATATAGTATGTAGTCACTAACTACACAACAGAAGAACACGTGAGCATATATAGAGGTTAGGTTAATGCCTTACTTGTTTTTTGTTCACTACTAGCAACCAAGCAAACAACATTATTGACGTGAACCCGACGCCCATTTTTATTTAGAAATTCAAACAAAGCCTAGATTCTGCATTTACGGTTCATTTGCTCCTTCGTCAGGGCGACGGAGCGAGAATTGTGTTTTTTCCATCGAGTGTATTGAGCCTTAACACAATTCAAATTCAAAAACACTGACAGCTTTAGTGGTTTTCCCGGGTTAGCTTTTGCGCTTCTTCTATTCCCTCATATTAGTTGAACTATTTTTTCTATAATACCATGAATTCAACACCAAGAAAACGCATAGCATCTACAAAAGAAACTAAACATTCCGCCAGTTTAACAAAATTTCTTTCTTGTCTATTTTAATTTCACTTATTACTTATTATTGTCCCCATTTTGTATAAATCGCACTAAAACAGGAAATGATAAGTTTGTAATCAGAAAGAATATTTACCAGTTGGTTTTGTGCGCATTTTTGAACGGACTTACCATACCCATATATGTAACCGGATTTCGGAGTTTAATGCTACAATATTTTGAAAAAGTACTTAATATTGATGTCTCCTCAGCTCTTTACTTTCGCATCCTTACATCCTTGCTAATCATTGTCTTCAGACTTTTAACCATGAAGAATTTTTTCTTGAATGCATCTCAATACGAGCGTATTCTTAACCTCATTGATAGTAAAACGCAATCTTTCTCAGTTGGGAATATGAGTGTAAAAATGCGCCTTCGGAAAATTCTCATAATCCAGTTCTCATAAAGAGCCAATTCCCATAATCGAGTTCTCATAACGGTTAATTCTCATAAATGTTCACTTTCTCATAAAGGGGCAATTCGTATAAATTTCAATTCTCATAATGCAAGATTCGCATAATTTCAAAAATTTAAGAGCATATAGTTAGAACGTCAAAAATATTTACTGTATTTTAAAATGTAAGTATGCATAGTACGTTTGGTACGGTCATCATTACTTACTTTAAGAGCTCTTTACAACAATTATGGTAAGATAAAATATATATATTCCATCATGTTTTTTAGTGTTCAAAGCAGTTCACAAAAGATTGGCAAATACAATTTTCAACTATAGTTCTCACTCCAAAATCAATTCAACAATTGAGATAATGGTTGGGAGCTTGTAAAACCTACTTATTGAAACAGCATTGCGTCACTGAATGACTACATCTTTCCGTTGTACTGGAAACAGTCTGAGCTGAATCAAAAATTCTCCCAAATTGTTATAAGGTAATAATTAAAAATAATTTGATTACATACGCATATTTTTGAACAATAATAATAATAATTAAAGCCTTAAATGAATTCAATTAATAAAATACTATAAGACTGTACCTCACCTAAACCTGAAACTACAAAATATATAACTGTTTTTTAAGTATACATGTCATGCAAGGTATACCTTATAAAGTTCCACAAAGAAGGATGTGTTCTACTTATATTGTTATCGATATTTAATATTGAAAGCCGTCAATCATATTTTTGATCTCGTCGCATTGACTTCAAACCACTTTTAGCAACTTCAAAACGGTATGGGATAAAAATGCCTTCATCAGGACATCCAATAATATTGTAAAAGTAAAGCGTAATTATTATAGATAAGTAACTCTTAGGTGACACATTGTTACGGCTAGCAGCACAATTTTCTTCCATTTAAAATAAACGGGGCAAAAAATGCAATTTTTCTGCGGACTCCAGCTTATTACCTAGGAGTTCTCAATAATTAAAGTTACGACAAAAAAGTTAGAATAACACCTTGACCACAAAAAATTAGAATAGCACTTTTAGGAAGAGTGATTTGAGAATAAATTGATGATTTATTGCTTTCCCAGACTCCCTAATGTTCTTAATTTTGAAACTACACATGTCTACGTACACATTAATAGTTTTATCAGAATACATATTATGAGAATTAACCCTTTATGCAAATGTGGCATTATACGAATGGAATCGTTATGAGGATTTACCGTTATGAAAATTGGTCTTATGAGAACATGTAATTATGAGAATTAATATTATGCGAACTTTCCTCAGACCGTTTGTATTCGCTTATGACGTTGTGTCAGGAAACTGGATTAACAGCGATCCTCTTTGGGTAAACATTGTTTTGAAAATGGCGGGATATGTTAAGATAAAAGCAAATTATCAACCGCAACAAGAGTTTCAAGATACAGAACTATGGTCAGTTTTCTATCTGGATATTCAACGGGCTGATTTTCAACGCTATTTGGGATATGTAAATTTAATTAATTTGATTTAATTGCTTCAGCTATTTACGATTTTAATTTTAAATTAGCAAATAGGTTGTTGCTTTGGCAAGTGAAACATTCTATAGGCAAGATTACGTCATTTGGAAGAACACAAGTAACAACTGATAATGGTATGTTATCTCAAGGTCAATTGTCCCAGTATTTAATTGAAGACGATGACGCCAAAAGTAAAGATGATTTTAGTGCTTTAACAGTTTCCAATTTTCGAGCCATTTGGTTTCTCCTTTTCGTCATGTCCTTGGTAGGTTTTGGTTGCTTTTTGAAAGAAACAGTTACCCACAATGGAAATACGTAGATGAACGAATTTAAGAATTAAAAATTTAATTACACATATTTCCTCAACATAAAACTATGAATGTACATTACAAACAGCAATGTTGACAATAAATCTTATATTCAAAATAACTAATTAAACAAGAAACTGCTTTGCATTTTTAGTTTTATCTGATAAAATTGAAACAAATGACATAAATTCTATAAGTTAACGTCAACTGGAAATCATGATAGAAAATAGCTGCAAAGCAAAAACACAAACAACGGTCAACTGTAAAATAAGAGGTAGGCATTCTCGGATATTACAACACTGATTTGATAAAAAGCATAACATATTACGAAGAGAATGGGTGTAAACAATATGTCATTAGAAAATCCCAATTTAGGTATTTAGTTATGAATAGTATGGTCGAGCTTCATGCATGAGCTTTTAAAAAATTTTAATGGTAATTCATGAGAAATTTTATGAATTCAATATGAGAATTAAGGACCAGTATTTTGCTTTATAACAATCACAACTTGAGTGCTTAGGACTTTTTTGACGTTGTCAAACAAGATGTTATCGAACATTAATCCAATACAGATCAAGCCAAAATGGTACTTTGAATTTCCAGAGGAGAATGTCATGTAGAGAAAAGTCAACTCTTTGTTGACTGATGCAATGTGTCAAAGACTCAATTCATACGCCAATCCAACAAAGGCAAGGCTCAAGGATAGCTTTCTTCCTTTTTACAAAGCTGCTGAGCAACTGGATGCTGTTGTATGCAATGACTTCCTTTGCGACAACGACCTGGCAATTCCTGAAAAAGGATTGTCCAGTGCCATGACTGAAGAAGAAATAAAGTTGTGTAAGAAAAGCTGGGAAACATTGCTGTTGATAAGATGCGTGTCGAACGAATTAATTTAATCTAAACGTGCTTTTTCCAAATTGTCTGCCTCTGGATTCTGTGTAACTCTTGTGGGGAAACAAACGCCACTATTGTGTTGTATGAAGGGGAGGAGATGGGAAGTCGTAGCCCATCTCCAGAGAGTCCGATCACTGCGCGAAAAGGTGGGTGGCTTGTTCCAAGCTCTACTGCCATCCGGATGCCCTGCCTATTTTCCTTTTTGGCCCACATTTGGCCAAGTGTCTTCCATCATGGACCGCTGGTCAACTTGAGACACCTGCGATATCGAAATTCAAAACTTTCTACGCTCTTCAGATGGCATTCTCCAATCCTAGCCGTCTTGAGTCATAGTCTGAGGACTTCAGCATGAACCTTCCAAAATGCCTGGTGATATTCACATCCACACAACTTTGGGGTGGCATGAGAAAATGTGAGAAGTCATATCTTGTGTATGGGAGCTTATCTAATTATAACATTTATCTATTTTTTACACTTAATACATATCATATCCACTGATTCAAATTACATTTTCGTTGCATAATGTACAAGTTGACCGAAAACTGGATTTGCAATTAACTTGCCATTTGAATCAATGGCAATTCCAATAACTTTTCAGGGCTTTTATTTCACACAGACAGGATTTCATTGCAATTACAGTTAAAATTACAATTATCAATCAGATCATTAGCTTTGAGCAATTAAACAATATCAATTACAAATACAGACAATTAATTTCAAGATTTTTTCACCAAAATGTAATCGCCACACATGACTAAACCATGAACAACTTGAGAAAAGGCTATAAGGTTTCATGCCAACTGGTGGATGAGTTTGGAACAGTTAAAGCAGTTCTATTAAATTTACATTTAAATCATGTTAATCAATCAATCATTAATTAGGGCTTACAGTACAACTACACTTATTCAGTTTAATTAATTACATACTCATCAATTCATTTTTAGCACATTATGAATGACATCATTACAGAAATATTTAATGAAATATCCACACCAGAATTCAGACACAAGTTTATGCAAACTTCAGAAAAAGGCTGAAAAGCTTCATGGCAACCCGTGGATGAGTTTGGAACAGCTCCTCGTACTCCTCCGAAGCGAGCAATTCTTCAGATTTGTTTGTGGAGTACCACTTCAGCACTTCCGCCGTCTTCTTGAAGATCTCCTCCTTCTCCTCCATATC
>JAQIXX010005557.1:0-13772 GCA_034700605.1 Willowsia nigromaculata | reverse complement strand
CTATTCGTGCCAAACGACCCTGCCGCATTAACCCGAGCATACTGTCGATATCTTTCAGTGCATATTCCACCGACAAAACCTGCTGCTCCTATTCCCACCAAAGACAAACGTGACAGTTTTCCAGCAAACATTTCCACCACCCGAACTCACCGTCGCCTTTCGAAATGATCTTATTTCATTGAACTTGGCCACTCACGCATAACATATGAATAGAAAATTTGCCACTATCGATTTCAAAAAATGTATACCCTTCTTTTTACTTTACAGCTTATCTCATTGAATTCACTTAACTAATCACTTATCTCTCTTGACCCTTAAGGTAGCTAATCTGGATCCGGATTCTTTCAGAATGCAAAAATTATCAAAAAGAGCCGACTTGACTTGCAAAACCAGAAAAATCATGCATCATCTTTGATTTGAGATAAAGAGATAAGTAAAAGACGACACACAAACATCTGCACATGCCGCGCAACACAGCTGATAAAACACAACAACTTCATGAACTCAAACTCCCATTCCATAAAAAACTCTCTCGTCCTTTTTAGTCTTTGTTTCATTTCATGTAATGTAAATGGTACGCGAGAAAACGGATGAAATTAAATTGTAGGAGCAGTTGAAAGTTGAAAATGAACGCTGAAAGTATAACTGATTTTATTTTACGTTTCTGTGTAAATAACGATACCATTTGACTATACAAACGGAGAAAGGATAACTTTTGTACGATAAATACCTGGACATGTATATTAAAATTTGCGTAAAAACGATATAATTAAAAATCGTTATTGAAATAATAATACTACACAAACAAATCATCTAAATATTCTTCAAACTCTTCTTCTCTTGACTTCATTTCCGGAACTACAAGAGGTTCTTTCCAAATGTTTTCTGGGGCTTTGGACTTCTCGCCGTCCTCCACTGCTACGATATCATTTTCAGTGGCGTCTTTACTGCTGCTTGGCTGTGGACTGCTGTCTCGAGGTCTGTCTTTAGAATGGGACCGCCTTCTGTGGGAGCGTGAATGCTTATCTCTTTTCGATGATGAACGCTTCTTCTTCACTTCTTTTCGTTTATGACCATAGTTTAATTTTATGGAACATTCTGGACACAAGCCTATTAAGTTATTTTAAAAATAAATTAAAATATATCCAAATGCTAACAGATTCAATGGTTTTACAATGCCCCAATCCCATGAAAATTATTTTCACTCACGTAATTTCACCAGAGCATTCTTCTTAATGGAGTCTTCCATGTAAGCAAAATTAACTTCCCATGTTCTCAAGCTTTCAGTGTTGGCACATTTACGGGATCCACAGCTAAATTGGCCCTTTCCTTCAACCAGTTCATTTTCAGTTCTCCATCTCATTGCAACCTGATTTTTTAAAATATTGAAGAATATCATCATACATTTGACTGTTTATGATAGCAGAATATTCATACAAAATTGGTTTTGGATGAAGTTTCATTTCACCTTGTTTTCTTTATACCGTGAGAGATCACAGATGCAATATTCCTTGAAGAGCTTATCGTAATATCTCTTTGCCAATTGCTTCTCCCACGTATCCGCGTCTTCATCATCGTCCCACAGAAATCTGTGATTCTCTCGGATAATATCAATGTCTCTTTTGTCCTTAGATCTGTTAGGATAAGCAATATAAAAACACAGAATATCTGAATGCTTGTCAACTTTTGAATTTGGAACATACACATTACACATCCTGACATGATATTTTGCTTTCAAGAAACTTACGAATCCCGTTTTAAGAGCTTATCAGCAGCACCCGGATGATACAGAAAGTAATCATTGATAAGCTTCCGGTGTCTTTCATAAGCGTTCAGCGCAAAATATCTGTTTCGATAGGACTCTGCTCGAGTAAGTTCCTGCTGAAAATACTCTTTCGTTGGCAGACCTAGTCACGAATTAACAAAAACAGCAAATGATGAGGATATAATTCCAATAAAAATGATAAATACAAATTAGACGACTAAACTATTCTACTTACTCTTTGTCGATCCGCTTGGAACAACATTTGGGGCAGGCTCTTTGTCTGTCAAATCTGTTTGCTTGCTCCTTTTCGCTGACCTCGCTTCCGGATCGTCATCCTCGAAACTGGAGTCGTAACCGTCCATGTCATCCTCCCCAATGTTCTCTTTCCTCTTTCTCGACATTTTACTGCAAATTAAGGTCCTTTTACTTTCAAAAGTTGATGAAGAATCCTCAGAATCCTCCTCTGAACAGCAGCTGAGTGATTCCTAAATTGAAATGTTTTTTGGGGTCCAGCAAAGATCAAAATTGCTTTTTCTGTCTCAACCCAAACTTATTTATTGCAGCAGCTGAGCGCCAGTAAACTTTGAGATTTGTCTCAGGGTATGCCAGCTTGCACATATCCGAACCTCCAGTCAACAGCTAGTGATGTCGTGCAATAAATAGAACATTGTATATACATACACGTTGTAGCATGCGTTTTGGTTCTTCTCTTCTCTCTATACTTTATAATAGTTTACCTGTACCTGAACAATAAGTTCTCTTAATTCATAATTACTTCTATTTCGGATACTTTAAAGTTGAGTTGCAAAAAGACAGCGTTCGATTTTCTAGAAACAAAGCTAAAAGTTGATTTCCAACTGCCAACTCATTTATTGTGTACACTAGTGCTATTCTTTCTAGCTCAGGTGTCAGTTTGAAGATAACTGTCAACAGTGTCAACGTCAACTCTGTCAATTTGACTTTAATCTCAACGAGGCTGTAAACGAAACCGGCAAAGCTATTAAATATCAGTCTACATTTCAGAATGTATGCATTTTATTTTGTAATTTTCTCTCTTTTTTCTTCCATGAACTAATACAATGACCCTGGTAAATCATTTGTGGTGATTACTTTTATCTTTCAGAAAAGTTTCTCAAAATGCCAGAAGTTACTATTTCCTCAGCAGACGCATTGAAAAACTTCCCAACCTCAGCAGATGCAGGGAAAACATCCACACTGATCGTGAAATCTACAGTGACTGATCCTGCAAAGTTGTTGGCATGTCTGGAGAAATGCGCTGATTCATTGGAGGTCCTCCGTTTGGAAGGAATCAGTCTTCCTGGAAAGGAAAAGTCCTTCAAGCGGGTGACCCTTCCCAAACTGAAGACATTTTACTACTCTCAAGTGAAAGCGAACATTGACACCAAAGAAAATCTTGAGGACTATTTGGAAAATCTGGATGCAAAAAGTCTCGTATTTTTCGATAAGAAAGGGAATACCAATTGGGAGATTGAGAATATTTGGGATTTGAAGGTCAACGTGACCCTCATCATCGATGGATGGCGCATTCTAGATGTGAATATTGATGAGTTGTCTTTGACATCCATGCTCCCACAAAGCGACTCTCTTGTCGCTAATTCTCCCAGGGATTTGACCAAGCTGGCATTGTATGACCTGGAAATCGAATCTGATTCTACCATTCCAACATCCGACCTGACACATTTGACTTTGTACGAGGTCATCTTTCCAGACATTCCTGCTGTTTTGAAGCAGTGTCAACAATTGGAAGAGCTGTCGATTTACGAGGAAAAGGATGATGACGCGGCGAATGTGAAGAATGGCAAGGGTAAAAAGGAGGATGAAGACGATGAAGATTATGAGGATGAAGAGGGTGAGGAGGAGGAAGAAGATGGGGATGTTGACGACTGGAATACAATCGAATTAGCTGAATTACCCACCAAATCGTTAAAACGCTTGGCGTTGGGACGTGCTCGACTTTCTGCTAAAGTGAAAGGTGCGACAGCAGTTGAGCTGGATAGCTTGGGTTTGGAAAACTGTAAGGCTGATCAAGAAAGTTTGAAGCTGTTGAAGGCGAAAAGGGTTCTAATGCGGGATTGTGATCCTCAGCCAACTGCCACAATTTTGAAGAGGATGACTGACGCATCATCTACTGAATTCGTGCTAATGAGTGGATTTAACTGGGAGGCTAAGGATACCAACAAGAAGAAAATGAATGAACTTCTCAAGGCTAGCAATTCGTCTGGGGAGCTGTACAGTGGGGAAGACAAGTTTCTTTTGGAACGTGCTGGAGGGGCCAAGTGGAAAGGGAGAAAGTTTGAAGAGGATGAATGTCTTCAGGAACAGTTCAAGTTATTCGGTTGGGATCAGTTCTGCACTGAGGATACGTGGAAAAAAATATTCGAGTAGTGACAAATTTTTAATGATTAGTGATAAAATATCGATGTTCTATAATATTTTTAAATAATGAAAATAAAATCTTGATTCTACTATTGTACACTATTTATGTAAAAGTATTGTTGATTTTTTGTACGTTCGTGCATACAGGTTTTGTTTAAAAGAGAAAGCATTAATACAAGTAAAAATAAAAAAAATGTGCAATTGCAGGCATATTGACCATAAAGTTAAGAGGTAGTTTACAAGTCCTTTCCAAGATTCACGATACTTTCCAACACAAAGTCCATGTCGTCACGAGTTTTAGGTGGATATGAGGGAATGACTAGTCGAATGGCATTTGGAATGTTCTTGTGCGGTAGGGGTGAGTAGCCAATCATTAGGTCACCCTTGATAACCATTTTCTCTTTGATCTTCCTTGTTACCTGAAATATCATAGTTAACTCGGTTTTCACAAAATTACCTTCTAGTGTGTAAGTCTAAGAATTTTTACCAACCTCGCCTAGTTCTGTCCACCAAGCTTCAGTCTTATCTTGGCCCTGTAGACGAGGTGGAATGTACCAGAAAAAGACGTTTGTGCATTGGTGCTTATCCAAATACAAAATGCAGTCGTTTCGAACAGATATTTTTTCAGTGATGTACCTTTAAGAAGCAAAATTACATTTTGAATTATCAGTAATCAAACCATATTTGCAAACTGTTTTACCTTGCACAGTCTTCCGCATTCTCAACCAATTTTCTAAAGCCTTGTGTGCCCAGTGCAACCCACATGAACCAGAGTTTAAAAGCATCCGGCTTTCTTCCACATTGGAAACCTGTTGATTACATAATTACTCTGCAAGCGTTTGTGCGTGGGTTACGTATCATGATATTTAGTGAAAGTTTTACTTTTATCTCCAGATCGATCATATTCAATAGGGTAGTATTTGTCGGGTTGAAACAAGTAAGATGCTGACAAAGAGTTGCATTTCAACAAAGAATCGGGCTCCTTTGTGATAAATATGGAACATTGGAGAGGAGCTCCCAACATTTTATGTGCATTCCAAGCAACTGAGTCGCATCTAAAATTATGTGAAAATCATACCATTAAATCAATCAATCAATCAAAAAGGAATGAATAAACATCTCATACAACTTTCAACTAACTTTTCGATTCCTTTCATATTTTCAGCACGGAGTTTTTCAGAGAAAATGAAGCTCCCACCTAATTTCATGCAGAATCATATCATAGCTCGGTTAACAAAGTGAAAATCAATCGTTTATCTTTTCGATAGCATATTGTTTTTGCTTTGAAAAAAATAAGTTGTATAACATTACCCCAAGCTGCATCACAATGAAGCCATAGGTTTTCACGTTTGCAAACCTAAATGTCAGAAAATGAATATAATTATACATGAATGCATTTTGCTAATTACTGCTTGTCCAAAAGAAAGCATCACACATTCAATTTTAATTAAAAACCTCAGAAATAGCCTCCAAATCGTCAAAAGAACCCAAGACGGTTGTCCCTGCGGTGGCATTTACAACAAGTGGCACTTTTCCATCTACCCTGCTTTGTTTTATGGCAGCTTCCAACTCGGAAGGTATCATTTGTCCAAATCGGTTGGTTTTCACTTTCACCACGTTTTCTAATCCGAGACCCATCCAGTTGGCGGCTTTTGATGCTGAGTAATGTGCCTGTAAAACAATATACAAAAACCCACGAAGATAAAAGTTGGTGAAAGTCACTTTCTCCTAAAGTGAAAGTTTGAAACGATTGCATACGACATACGTCTTGGGATGTATACAAGACGAGAGGTGGCATTCCGAAAAACCCTTTCTGTTTTGCATCAGGAAAGTAGCGATGCCTTGCAAGTGTGTAACCATACATATTTGCCATTGATCCCCCTGGGGCAAATAACCCGTCACCTTCTTCGCTTCCAAAAAACAGCAATCTTAATTTCTTTAGGATGATACGCTCAGCGAGCACAAATACTGGGGCTACTTCGTATGTGTGCCTGAAATGACGAAAACGAAACCCAGTAATTTACCATGTTGTCATTGTTGATTGTGGTCATCAATTCGAAATCATGCATTTCACTCACGCATTTGTATTCATTTTTTCCACAATGTATGCAGCCGCCAGGCCCATTGGATGAACTCCACCGTACAGTTGATTAAGAAAGTAGGGATGTGAAGTATTCACACAGTAAGACATGACGTAATTCGCCATTTTCTCCATGTCCTCAACATTTTCAGTGTTTGATTGTATTGCTTTCTCCAGCTTTTCTGTGAGAACCTTCTCAAGTGGTACAGGTTGAATGAAATTAATGACACCATTGGAACTCGGATTGTAATCTACGATTGCATGGAGGAGTGACTTGATGGTCCCATTGTCGAGGATTGGGTCCGTTCCGTCGGTTCCGTTTGTTGAAGACGACATGCTTGTATAAAAATCTTACCATGTATTAGTTAAAATGGTAGGATTAATTGAAATATTATGCAAAACCCTTCTCTTTTGTACTAGTTTTCCAGCCAGCTGAGTCTGCATCCAGGCCTTTAAGAAGTAATGTGTAGACAGACTGAACAAGAGTGGCTGACTTTGGCTGACGTGAACTGGAGAATTGATCAATAATTGATCGCATTTTCATGAATACCATAATGTTCTGTCTGAATTATGCATATATACATGCTTGCTTCCAGGTAGTTCTTAAATGGAGTAGTATATCGCTTGGCTGTACTAAAGCTTACATAACTTATGAAACTACGGCTACGGAGTATGTACGTGTGAGTGCATTCATAATTATGGAGCCGGCTTATTTGACACTTATCTAATGGATACTTGTCAGCGCATAGACATAAAATGGAAGATTTCCAAAATGAATACGGTATACGCATGATTCCACAATATCTTGGGCTTTTGATCAAAGAATAGTTGTATAATTCATAATTCATGGCATATTATGCCATGTAGCTGTTTATTATTTTTTTGGCATTTAAAAATCGAAAGCGAAAGTAGATCAGGCTTAATCATGCTGATCCTGAGGAAATATTACTCCAATTTGCTTCCTTATTTCGTCAGCGATTTTCATGGCTCCTATGCTAACTTCCCAAGGCATCAACGGACTCTCCAGAAGTCCTACATCAAAATATTATGCATTACTTACCCGGAAATCCAGAGCTACTTTAATTTGTCTTCAAAAACATACCTTGACTAATGCACCGATATACCTCCTCAATTTCATATTGGAAGCCCACACTATTAAGATAATTAAATTTGTTATCTTTGCAAATCTGTGGGAGCTCATACGTAAATGTTCCATTTGGTGTTTCACATTTGGTTGGTGCCCAGAATGGAAACGGAATCTGCACACGTGCAAGTGATAACAAATTCCATGAAACAATTATTTAGTAATGTCAGTGGCAAACGGCTTAAGTAGATATACCTTTGCAACTCCTTTTGTACCAGTGACTCTTAGCTCCAACGGTAGATTTGCTCGACTGCTCATGACGACATTGGAAACACATGCCTTCTCAGAATATGACATCGTAGCAGTCACTGTATTGTCAACTCCTTCCGGTTGAGATAAATGACCAACTGCAGAGACAACATCGGGCTTTCCAAGCAATAAATAAGTTAAAAGTACGCCATATATCCCATGGTTCATAAGCACACCTCCACATAACTCCCTCTTTCTAGTCAACATTTGGAAACTCATTGAGTATTCTGAATGATATACCATTCACTTCACAAATTGATATGTATGTCATGTCATTTGTTATGTTTACCTACTGAAATCGATCTAGGTCACAGAATTCTGCACCCCTTCCGACTTCCAGAGTGACAACGACAATGTCACCAACTGCTCCGTTTTTAATCTCTGAAAAGAGCTTTAGAGTGGCTGGGAAGATAGCTGTCCAGAAGCCCTGCCGACACGACAAGACAAACAAATTGAGTTTTAAAAATTTAAGAGCAAGTCAAATTAGCTAAATGTGCTTCATTGATGAAACATTAACAACATGAGGTGATAACCTCCATTAGAAACTTTCCATGTTTCTTAGCGGTGTTCACGAGATCTTGACATTGTTTGGAGTTTGCACAAATTGACTTTTCCACGAGAACATGTTTTGAATGCTCGATTGCCAATTTTGCTTGAGGGTAGTGTTCCGAATTCACAGTACCAATGTAAACCACGTCTGTTAAAGTACAAAAGGCACACGTTAATATCAAGCACACGCACAAAAATGCGGGTTTTGTCAATAGAACGTTAATGACCTATATCAGGATCTTCCACTAAATGCTGATAAGATTTGTATGACTTTTGAAGTCCATGAGACTCGGCAAAGGATTTAGCCCTGTTAACGTCCCGTGCAGCGATTCCAATTGGTACATGCTTTCTCCCAGGAAGAGCACTCAACACAGTGACAAAGTCGCTGGTGATTCTTCCTGCTCCAAAGAACCCCCACCGAAGCGGACCCTGGAAAGCTGGCATACCTATTAACGGCTATTTTTTAAAGATAACATAAAATATCTCACCAAATTCAATTGAAAATTTGTAAATGCTCTGCCTTCATATCTACTTTAAGCAGACATATAAATACAATACATTATTAGAATGCGATAAAAAAAACCAAATCCTACTGTACAGGCCTAACTTGATGATATCTCTTATTGGGTTGCCTAATTACCTTCGTTTGCTTACATATAACTTTATGGTTAGTTTATGATGACCTTGAAATCGACTGCTGGCTACATGCTGGATATTAATAACAAAGTTGATTGTGTAAAGCTTCCATCATTTATAATCTAGTCTGGTAGTCTGATTACCTACATATTCGTCCAGCAGATCTTCAAACCGTGCATAAACTGAAGCATCATTCTTTCAGTTTAAGACTTGCATTCTTCATAAAGGGAGATAATGTGTACACTGACAGCATATAGACCAATAGTATTTGTGCATATAAAACCTCACTAAACTTATCAAGGTAAACCATGAAAAGGTTGGATGGAGAAGGAAAGCATGACACGTTGTTCTGCATTTTGCTTTCTACGGAGTTTGGAATCAACAATGCTTTTTTCAATTAATATATCACGCAAAAATATGATTTGCTTCAGTTAAACATTTTAACAGCAGAATTCATAAAAACCATTTAGAAACATTCACCATTAGCCTGCTGCAGATATAATCCACTAAATCAATTACTTCAATCATCAGATCAATAATTTTGTTTTGAACCTAGAACTTAGAGCCTTCTCTTGTCTGATCAATAGCAGGATGGATGTGAAAAATCACCCTCTGTCATTAAAGTGGGTTGCATGACATATTATATGATTCCAGTGACTAGAGTACATACTTTTCCAGCATAAAAGAGTGCAAGGTTGCTAGCTGCACGCAATCCAACCAAACCTACTAATAATGCATGCATATTTTTCAAAAATTCTAAGCCAAACTAAAGGCTACGTTTTCACGATCAACTATCTCATTTGTCATCCACCTGAGAAAGAGTTCATTTGCCTGCCATGTCCATAATATCGACTTTTCTTTGTCTTTTCATCGGATCTTGCCTGGCCACAGTTATCCTCAAGTTTCTTTTCATGATTGGGGAATGTGTTTCCACAAGAAATCGACTAAAACTTGTTCCAATATAGGGATCTGTTATTTGCATCAACGCAACGTTTAAAAATAATAAAAACCTAAGCATGTTTATCCCTACTAGCTTGGCGTCGGGACCGGATGCCAACGCCAACATCGAGTTTTCATCCCTATTTCCAGGATTTCCTTCAGTAAGATACACGGGAACGTCAGTGACATTGGATGCACAGTTGAAAGATGCAACAACAGGATCCTACATTTCTTCAATCTCCAATCACACGTTCTATAGCCCCAATCTCTCACCACAACAGCAAAAGTATGAGTCAAATACAGAGACGTTGGTGTCATCAACAACAGAGTCTTCAGATGTATGGGTGCTCGATTTGACATGGGACGATGCGACATGGTAAGCCTTTCCCAAATGAAAGTTACAATGAAAGTTGTAACAATCAAAGATTTTTAAAGTCTCAGATAACCATATTTTTTAAATTATTCCATCAGGATCTTAACTGCATCCTTTATCATCTTTACAATGCAAACAGGTATGTTTTTATGAGAATGGGGAAAAATGAGAGACAGTAATCAAACAAGGAAAAGCTTTATCCATTTCTGGGTCTAGGATAAAAACAAGTGCCCATCTTCTAATTTCATTTATTTGTTCCAAAGGATTCGGAATGCTGGAATCGGGATGCGTCTCTGTTAAAAACGAAGCAAATATCATGATGAAAAATGTGGTTGGTTAAAAAATCGATATTCAATACTATGAAAGCGTATCCACTTATACCTTCAAGATTTCTTGAATTTCAACGCATAGGTTGATGTAGTGTTTGGAGGTCTCACATACTGGATTTTTGGCTTCAGCCTGAGTTTCGGTGCGGATCCAGGCTCAACGGCTTTTGCCGGAGTTGGAGAGTACATGGTTGACTCAAACTACAAAATCATGGGACCTGTATTTGCATCGTTTATGTTTCAGGTTTTAACTGCTCAAACATTGCTTTTTGAATCTCACAATCCCAATAAATCTTAAAGATATCATTTTTTTCTACATAGCTGAGTTTTGCCACTACTGCAACAACAGTAAGTTCCATGTAACGTATATTTTTTGTAATCTGACTGCTGATATGCGTATTCTCATTCTGGAACTCCCTGTCTGTGTAGATTGTCTCTGGAACAATGGCTGAACGCTGCAATTTCAAATCATATTGTGTTTTCTCAATGCTCAACACGATCGTTTATTGCGTTCCGTGAGTTTCATATTCCTTTTCTTCATATTTTCCTGTAATTTTTTTTAATTTTAAAATTGAATGTACATTTTTTGATCCTATAGTGCCCGATGGATTTGGGGACCGGGAGGTTTCCTTTCGTCAATGGGATGCATCGATATCGCAGGCAATTTTTCTACTCACAATCAGTGAAAACATTTTTTTAGCGATAATATGATGTATGCCCTTTTTCTACTTTTTATTTATACCTTATTAACTTATTTGCAGGCTCTGGTGCGGTGCATTTGCTGGGAGGTGTATCTGGTTAGACCTAAATTTAAAGTTGATCATTTTAACAAACGTGGAACTATATATACAAATTCTAATGGTTCCAATTGTTAAGCAGGATACATTGCTGCTTGGATGCTTGGACCGCGATTGGGGCGATATGATAATGGACCTGCTCCAATGCCACTGGGCAACCCCACCAGTTGTATAGTTGGCTTATACATCTTATGGTGGTATGCGTGCTAGAAATATTAAGTGCAATTAAATAATTAATGTTGACTATTGATATCATGTTGCATGAATGATTTTAGGGGATGGCTGGCTTTCAACAGCGGAAGGTAAGCGTTTTAATATCAATGCATTGCATTGTTTTAGTTGGGTGCGCGTCAGTCATAAAGTTTTGTTTAAAATATAGCACTTTTGGAGTTTCTGGAGTGAAATGGAAGTTTGCTGCCAGGTATGAAAGAAATTTTCGCTGAGTAGAGGGATATTATGCATCTGATGAACGATTATTGTACTTTTCATTCCAACAGAGCGTCTGTGACAACCGTTATAGCATCTTTTGGGGGTGGTGTAATTGGTAGTGTATGGACCCTATGTAGGCCAGGACGGATATTCCAAGTGATGGACATTGTGAACCCAGTGTTGGGAGCCCTTGTTGGCATTACAGCGGGATGTGCCCTTTATCACACTTTTGAAGCATTTATTGTTGGAGTCATTGGGGGCCTCGTGGTGATTTTGACTGCTGGATTTGCTGATTACACAAGGGTTGATGATCCTGTTGGAGCTACTGCGGTTCATGCTTTCGGTGGAGTGTGGGGATTGCTGGCTGTTGGACTCTTTGCGGAAGATGATAGAGGAGCAGGATTTTCCAAAGGAAATGCAGGACTTTTCAGAGGTAATCTTATTTTATCTTATCATATGACGGAACAAGCTATGTAGTAAATTATATATAATGTCAACTATTGTGTGGTAGGTGGATCAATATATCTACTTTGTGTCCAATTGCTGGCATGCGTGTGCATAACTGTATGGGCCATAATCATCACTTTCATTTTACTTTTTGTGAGTACAATAAGCAAATTATGATGTGTAGGCATAAGACAAAGTCCTATAATGAAGTTAATTAATGATGCTTTAAAGACTATCAACAAAATTCTACCCATACGAATGGATCCTCATGAGGAGTTGTTAGGAGCGGACTTTGTGGAGCACCTTGTGAGAAGAAAATTTGCTGGGATAACCCCCGTTTTATCAGCCGTTGGATCTCATCCACACATTCAAGAAGTGGTGCGAACTGCAGTAGTAATAGGGAGCAGTAACCCAAGTAAGTATAAAAAATACAAAATGACGACAATATATTTTTCTTTCTTTTTATTCACAAATTACCCATATACATATGTAAAATATTGTACGTAGTGGAACATTCTGAGTGTGTTATTTAAATAAATGTTAAATTATTAGCACATGACACCATTATTGAGACTATTGACGAAATTACGGGTCGTCAACGATGGAAGAAGCTGCGTACAGCCACAATGGCTGTTGCAATACTAACCTCCAAACTTAAATCATTAGCAAGACGAAGATCATTTGATAACAAAATAAAAAACTTCAATGAATCCACCGGAGGAAGTCTGTACGGGACTGGAATTAATACTCCAGCATACGGATCCACATGGAATTACAGAGATTACTTGGGAGAGCCGTTAACTCCAAAACGTTAAAACATGTAAAAAAACAATTCCATGCAAATCTCAAAAAAATGGATTCATGCATAGTTCTCTCTGAATAATACATAAAATAAAAATTAATCTCTATACAATACATAACATATCAGTCTAACACAAAAGGTACTAAAAAATCATTCACTGGAAAAGCAGTTCCATTTTTTTCAATTTCATTTGTTTCTTCGTGGCTGGATCGATTGCGAGGCATAATTGCCATTTAATTTAGAATTTCTGGTTGTGATTGGCATTGGGTTGAGCAAAATAGTCAGTGGGTACGGGAGGTTGCTGACCTTCCAGCTTGGTGGTATCCAAAATCATCTCGATTTGAGCAACTTTCCACGTAGTGTAATCAAAGTACTTGTAAATACCCCTTTGTTTGTGTGGGTTCACAGAGTCATTCTCGTACCTTCCATTTTCCATCCGTTGCAGCCAAACTTTAGCTTCCATGTGATATCGCCATCCGTTTTGGTAAAGCTTCCTAGCAGCCATCACTTGAAGAAGGTCTTGAGTGAATGTATAGAACACATAGAATAATAAGTCATCTCCAAACTTGTCCATCTTCAAGGCCCAGGTTTTCCTGTGCAATAACGAATAAAATGGTATGTGTTTAGAAATAAGTTTAAATGCGTATGTATGGATTTCATGGTGTTGCACTGCGATAAAATGTTAAAAAAGCGCCTGCTCACCTCAGGTAGTTCATATCTACTTCTCGAGATTCAGAAATCATTCGTTGAGTGACAAGATACTCAGGATAGACAAGACTCGCTTGACCATCACCGTCAGTTGAAAATGACTCAGGTTCGGATGAAAGCCCTAGAGGTCC
>JAQIXX010005556.1:0-13772 GCA_034700605.1 Willowsia nigromaculata | reverse complement strand
AAGAAACATGCGTATACATTTTAATTTGATGAATAGTAACATATAAATTGAATGAATAGATAGTTAAAGAGACATTTGTGTACATATTATGTATTGATGAAAGTATGATCACATAAGAATGTAAACAAAACCCGGCTATAAAAATAGATAGGCTATTAATCTAGGTGACTCCAAATTTTGGAAGGCTATAAATATAGGAAATATGGTAGAATTACTGTACATGCAAATGTTTAGAGAAGGCATACTGTCACGGGGTATCCATTTGGAGGGGGCGTTTAAGAACTTTTTTACTCCTTAGACACCGGGCGTCTATTTGGGAGGGGTTAGTAATTAGAAGAGTGCGTTTAGTTGGAAATTTGCTGTAATTACTGAATTTGATTGTTTTCAACTATGAATACAGTCAATCAATCGAATTAATTCCATTTTACAGTTTGCACCATCACTGCAATATACTTTTAATACTTGAGATTCACTGACTGAATGAAATCAATTACGACCAAAGAAATATGGTTTCATACAGGGAGAGAAACAAAGGTTTCTAACTTAAATACTAACAACTATGATAAACAAGATACTGATTTAATTCTAATGCAATTACTGAAATTTAATTATTTTTTAGAACACTATTAGAAATAAGCATTTCAAGTAGTATTTGAAATCTATTGAAGCTACATGTTTTTTGATTAACCCGTCAGGTTTTCTAAGAAAAGACACGATTTCTCGAAAAAAAATTTCAGATTCACAGAAAATTTTGGTACACAAATATGTAACTTAAAACTCTAATGTCAATATCAAGGTCTGAATGGATTTTCAGAACTGGAGTCATTCATGAACCTTAAGTTAGTAATGCATGAACATTTATTACGTAGTAGAAACAGATGAAATCCAAGTTATGCGATTGCTGCGTTTGTCTATCAGTCGCTTTTATAATTAAAAATTCACTAGTACCAAAATTGTAGATTTAGTGGTGTAGTGGTTTTATTTTGTGCATGTTGTACTCTAATGAAGAATACTATGATGTCCTATACTGTATATATTCAATAGTTATATATTTTTTAAAGACTCTGGTTGACAAAGGCTCGAATAGCCTTTTAGTTCCCGGTTTTCTGGTAGAGTATAACTTTCTAAGCTAACGCATTCATGTTATTAGCTTTTGAATTGTTCATTTGCTTTTATAATGCGAAAAATATTGCTTTTGTTGAGGCTTTTTTATCTGTTTTCGACCAAGAAACACCCATTACACAAGGATCAATTATGGATAAATTTGATTTGAGTAATCCTGAAGCCTGGCAAGAACCATGAATGTTTTCAAAGTGGGTAGTCCTAAAGTTGACTCTTTTTTTCTTAAGGACAGAGAACATCGAAACTTTCGAATGACACCACATACTTCAAAATTCTATTTCATTACACCATTTTACAATAATGATGTACGATGCTAGCTTCGACAAAAATTGAATATTAAACCGTTTCAAATCATGGAAGATGATCTTTTGTCATCGATAAAATTCAATGATAATAATTAATCGTCCTTCATGCTACTTGTTTATAATTATAGTTTCCTCCTTCACAAAGTGGCATGGTTTCCTGTTTGTGCAAAGGATTTTATTTAACGCGATATTGTTCTCAAGAGTATTTTGATTGTGATCCATCTCTGAGATTGTCTTTTGTTGGTAATAAGTTTTTTGGGAACCATAGTATGTTTTAAATAAAAAGCTGACATAACAAAATAATCATTGTATTAATTGTATGGAAAACGGACAAATCTATTTTAAAGCATTTCTCTTATGCAAACTCAAAAAACCTGCATTAAGACCAAATAGTTTAAATTTTCATACAAATAATGTTGAAATTGTTGTTTGTTGCTCCTGTAAAACCCATATATTAAAATTTATGATTCATTGATAATCGTGCATCAAAGATATGATAAGCTGCATTACTTTATTTGAAATTTCATATAAACTTTTAATGACTTTCATAATTAAATATTTTGAAGCAAACGTAGCACGTTTTCTTCAACTGAAGGTAAGGAACATCGAAAGGATTCGAAATGACAGTAAGGTTAAAGTTTTGTTTATAAACTTTTGAGGTATTTGAGGTGGCTGTTTCTATATTGTGGAGACAAAAGTGTGATTCGGGAAGGTTTCTAATTAAAATACGTTTAAAGGTTGTATGAAACCATAAAAGCCAATAATATTTGCTCCACATAAGTATGGATTTCAAACGAGTTTGTATTTCAATGAGCTGTCCTTCTACTTCACTGTCGTATTCTTCTTATCAAATTTACTGCTAAAAGGTTTGGATTTAGACTCAGATGTACTCTAGTTTTTATTGTAATCTTCCACGTTTAGCTAGTAAGTTTGGATTTCAAACGAGTTTGTATTTTAATGAGCTTTACTCATACTGGTGTATTTTTCCCGTCAAATTTCCTGCTAAAAAGCTTGAATTCAGTATTCTACTTTATTGTATTCTATCTTCCATGTTTAGCTTTATAACTCGTGAGAAAAACTTAAATACTATCTAAGCATGTCAAAGTACATAAAGTACACTTTTTTGTGCAATTTATTTACCTGGAACCTGATTGGCAAACTTAACAACTTTTTTAACGACCTGGGTTATTTTGATGCATCGGATATCAGTTTTTATGCTCTTCAAAGGAATATTTAACAAATTATGTATTTTTACGATTCTTTTATACAGACCATAATCAATTTCAAGGTTTTACATCTCACGATGCCTCAGTCGATGAATACTACAAAGTATAGGAAAAAATTGCATGGAATTCGACCAACGCATTTATTACATGATTGTGAAGTAAATTTTGAAAAAAATGATTTGAATCCATGCAAAAAAACTAAATCGCCTGGCTTCCAGAGGACTGAGAAAAGGTGTCTGATACTATAAATTTGCTGATAGAAATGCTATATATTATATCCCATCACTGACAAAAGACCCTTTTCACCATGTGTATCACATGGATGGCAAGTTAGTGCGTACACGAGTATGACAAGTACTTTTACAGTGCCACCCCGAAGACAACACCTCTGAATTCTCGCACACATGCTGCAACATTTAATTTTAAACACAAATTGTCATAAACATTCAGTCACATTAAATATTTCAAGGAATTAAAATTATTAAGGATTACAATAACTATGTCAGCTATAATGAATAAATGTATTCTTCTCTTGTCATTAAAATCTGTAATTGATCATACTATCACATTATCGTATACTTATATTTCAGATTAGAATGATTATGATAAATAAGTAATTAATTTTGCCTAGTCTCGCGTTGTTTAATTAAGTCATAATTGCAGCAGCGTATATTGGGCATATCTAAAATACTTAATATAATTATAGGCCTATTCCCAAAATCTTGTAACTCAAAAATGTTAGGTTAGTCTCACGATGCTCCAAAAGAAACAAAATTTTTCATGGACGAGAATCTGAAGGATAGACTTCACATTTTAATTGATGAAATCCTTAATCATAAGTATTCTATCATAAGTTTTTGCTTTCAGCTTTATAGTTTCTACAACAACCTGAAACTTGTGAATAAATAAGTCCTACGGATTAAAAATCTATAAAACATTTTTATCGTCTGTTCCATTCCACGGAGAGGTTATTCAAGCCAAATTCAATTGCTTTGTTTCTAACTCATTGTATTTTTTTCAGGTAGTTGTTAGCAGAATTTTAAACATCTAGCGATCTGGTTTTTGATGATATCAATGATTTTCATACGTCAAAAGCTTACAATATATTTTATTGCACAACGGGAGCAGCAAGTTTTTCCCATATCATAATTACAAACTTGATCTCCAGATCTTCTTCCCAAAAATCGTTCACTTGAATATAAGGAACTTAAGAGGAATCTTCCAGCCCGGAAACTAAAGTTCAACTTCATTATTCTCTTTATCCGACAGAACATATTGAATGAAGGCATGTTGAAGTGAAGTGGTACTTTTACATATTAAAATTTTGTCAGGTAGCTTAAAGAAAGTATTTGATAAATGAACTGAGTAGTTCCATTCATTTATCATGGGAGTAAAAAATTTGGATTGCTGGTTTAAAAAGTGCTAAATATCCTCCCTTTGACAAGTGTAATTTCATATAGTGCTCATGTGAATACAAAACGTGACCGCCAAGACTTAATGCACTTTTGAACGAAAAAATATATTTCATAAACTAGTACCATTATTGATAAGGTGATGAGATTTGTTGAGCTGTTGTATGATAAAATATCAAAGAAAGTTTAAATATTTGGCTAATTCCCACGAATATCTAAACTTTACTACACCTCATTAAAATTTTATTTCATATTCTTATGATTTTGTTTTTCGGAAATCTACTCTGACTACTAATTTACTATTACATGTAGTCAAGCATGTTTTAGACTCATATATATAAAAAAAGTTGCTAATACTAATATTAATTATGATGTGGATAATACAGGAAATATTTATCAAGTTCCGTCTTTATTATCCCTTTCCTAAAAGCCACAATCAAATTTTAAGAGTGGCATCTTACGATGCCCCAGAAAAAGCAGAATCCTGCAGAAATTAAGGAACAATTGCATGCACACCAACACACTTATTACATGAGTGGAAAGTAAATTTTAAAATAATTATTTGAATGAATGCAAAAGACTAAATCCCTTGCTTTCAGGCGATTTTGAATAGGTCATAATTTACAATATTGTCAGACGCGACGCGACTAAATACTTTTCATCTGTTTTTTGTCATCAATTCTTCATAAATATTTCCATCAGAAATATTGTTTCTTCACTCTGGGATTTCTGACTATGTTGATGATAAAACAGTAATTACAATTACCTAAATAGTTTTTCGTAATTCTCTTTGGCTACTTATAGATTTACTACACTTAATTAAGCATATTCAAATCCTAACTTATTCAAATTGTACTTTTTCCATGCAAATTCTAAGAATTCTTCTTTTTTGTAATAAACTGATGAATATTATAATCTAGTCGTAAAGCTAGTCAATAAATGTAATTTAAACATTTAATTGACTAGTTCTATTTTGTGTTCCGTCTGCATAAAAACTTGGATTGACAGAGTAAAAAAATCAATACCTTAGTCTACTATTCGCCGATATGAGTCTGTATGGCGTTTTCTCATAAGGCTAAAAATGTGACCGTCTTAACCTAAGGTAGTCTGACAAAACATATATGCGAATTAATGAAATTTCCTGATTTAATTACTTTAGGATTTTCTACTCACAATCAGTAAAAGCATTTTTCAGGAATAATATCATTTATACCTTTTAAGGTACTTTTTCATTAACTAAATAATTCATGAGCTACCACCATTTCTTGAGAGACGGTGAGAATAACTAAGTGTTTGAATGTCTAAATACCGAAGAGACTTCAGACATTCATAACCTCTACGAATACCTGGTCTTAATCACGTCTCAACTAATATTTCCAAGTGCATAATCTTACGATTTGGCTTATGAGACTACTACTTTTATTACTCATTTCCTTTATACACGAATACACGTAGGTTTAGACTGGTATGTCCTAAAAAGGTGATCTATTCAAGAACTTAAGCTGAAAATTTATTTTTGCTAAATCTCATTAACAAAATTTCTTTAATTTTGTGATCAAGTTTAACATTAGTTAGGAATCCTCAATAAAAAGGATGTACTATGCAAAAACCTATTGAACCCATTTAACAATCTACAAGCAACCTGCAAATTTCATTAAATATTAGTCATCTACAAATATTGGTGCTCATCATGAAGATTAATCTAATGCCCGTTTTTTAACTTATAGTGTACTGCAAACACACTGTGAAAGCGGTTACAACATTCCGGGTTTCAAGAAAAGTACACAGCAATTACTATTCACACTAGGCACCACCAATCACGAAATTATATTTATTTCTCTTAACATGACAGATTAGAATCTGCACTTGAATATATCTGCCCATATAATATTTAACACTTTGGCTAATATCACCTTAAACTTAAGTGTCCCTAAATATAAAATAATAGTACGTACGATCATAAAAGGCGAACAAGGTAACGTCACAAAACTTATGCAGTTTGGAATGCAGCCATCTACACTGTTCATAGCTATATTTCACCATCACTTTCCAACAGGCGTACTTATCAGAAGAAACCACCTTACCCCAAAACAACAATACTGGCCATCAACTAAGATATTTCTCTACTCTATAAAAATTAATCATCAATTCAAAATACGATACATGATTCTATGCAACGGTTATTGCAATCAAAATTCTAAACGAGGCTACTTTAACGAAAAACTTCTCGATTCTCTTAAAAAAGGTATCCCTTTTTAGAATTAAAATTTTTTATCCTTAAGTCTCTGTTTTCCTTTCCTCAAACAATGGAGAAACTTAAGGGGATTAAAATGTCGGACCTTACAACTTTCGCAGTTTTCTAGTGTACGGTGGCAAGTCGCGTTCTGTATGCTTTTTTTTTCATTAGGAGTGTTTCATTTTTGCTCATCCTTTTTCATCCAGTTCCATCCAATATGATCCTTTTGTACTATATCGCCGTGGCTTGCTGTCAACCTTTTCGTTCAGTTTACCTTTAATTTTTCGTAATTTATGATTAACAGATCATTTTCTATGAGATTTACCATTTGTGAATCCCAGATCATCCGTATGCCAAGAATATTTGTATGAACTATTGCATTTCTTTGTGATCATTTACACAACTTTCTTCAAATTACTTAATGCTAATATATAATGAACTTTTGCCATTTCTTTACCAATATTGGGAACAATTTTCTTTTGAATTATCTGCATTTTGCTGTCAAATAAACTGTGATAAAATTTTGTAATTTTAAAGCATAAAAAAGAAGGAACAGGTTAAGCGTAAGAGACTAGATGAGAAAAAGTTCATATTATTGCAAGTAGGCATACAAACAAGCAGTCCCATTTGGAATCAACCATGTCTTCATTTCAGTAAAGCAAAATACTCCGTCCAAGTGTCCCCAAAAGCATGAACCGGACTCTACGTAAGGTAACATTGCACAAAGTTTGAGCTTGGACTGGATATTGTACATCACAGAATCTTCCTTTCGTCCTCTCGCTCTGAAATGATAACTTTCACAACCACCTGTAGCTTTTTGCATTAAAAGGACTGAATGGTAAGCCAGCATTGGCTTTCTATACTGAACTGGTTATTTTATTATGTGCACGCCAGCTGACAAGCCGCAGTGTAAGTTGCAATCTTGTGTGTACACCAGTTATAAACAAAATGAAAAGTAAGCAATGCTTATTTTCACACATTTTTTACTAAACCAGTTAGAAATATAGATTGGAGCTTGATAACTCATTAATACAAACATAACAATCATTTGCCAATTTGTCCATTGCAAGTTTCATGTCTCATTTTTTTCTGTTAATCAAATAAATATTTTTGGGTGGAACTGAACTGCTATACGTATTATGGAGATCTCAACAACACACCAGTTAATTATCAGTAACAAATACACTAAATGTGTTCTCAAGGAGATCAAATGTCATTGGTAAGTACACAATTGTTGCAATCATTACATTAGTCTGTAAAAATGACAGATTAGGACTTTTTACGACTAAACTCATCTTCTAATCAAAGCAATTTAAAGGACTCGCGGGAAGAAAATATTTGATTGCGGGTCACTTCAGAAAATATTAATTAATTACTATGCATCTATTGTTATCTTCTCTATACATTCTTGTGGTTTTCGTGCTCACATTATTTTTAGGGCGTACAGATTGTGCCATAGCTATTTGTACTACAAGTATAAAATAACTTCAGTGTGATATATCCATTTTTACAGATAAAACGGGATAAATCTGTGAATCTCAATTAAAAGTCATGGAAAGAGAAAGTTTAACTAACAGAGAATCGACTGATGAGTCTACCAAAACAATGGTAGCAGTAGACAGCAAACCCTATGACTTAAAAGAAGTTGTAGTTAAGGCGCACAGATTGTCACACATAATAATTTCTCTTGTACTAAAGCAACGAGAAAAGGATATTAAGCAGCAAGAAACGATAATTTTTGATGGCCTTAGGAAAATAATAAGCGAAGAGACGAGATCCGACTTGAGGAACACAAAATATGAAAAGAAGAAAAACAAAAGGGAGGGGTTGGCGAGGAAAAGGGAGAAGAAAGCAATGAGCTTAAATGGTGACATTTGTGAAGGTAACATGAAATTTAAAATATTTCGTTATATTTTATTATTATTCAATATTTATTTATATATTAGATTAATTTAACATACATTCAAAATCATCAATTTTTAGGGGACATTCGCCCAAATCCATTGACCCCAACAACAGAAGGACAGGAAGCTCTCGCGATGAATAGATCTGAAATGGTATGTCTCTTTTTAGTTACGACTGTGATATAATTATCTGCATTTTTTTAAAATTTAAGATTGCATTTATACAAAATTAAAAATGCTAGAAACTTTTGCTTGAAATGACACAATTAATTATTTAAATGACTTGTGTAATATGTATGTATTTCGTAGGAATCTCCACCCGATGAATATTTGCTGGAAGTACTATTATCCTCTTCACTTTTCTGGAAGTCCAGAAAAGTCTGCATTTTCTTGATACAGTGCCATGAACACATACATGAGAAATCAGATCAGAAGACCAAAGAATTGATGAAGACGCTTAATAAATATGCTACAGAATGGGAGATCTGGTTACGTGATGAATCATGGAAACATCTTATTGATCAACATGATCCCAACAAGTGCCATTTTAAAGCTCTGATAACCTACTTTAATCAGGATGGCTCACCAGGGGGAAACCCCAATCTCTGTTGACCCAAAAAAATTCACTGATCTCCTGCGTGTGATTAGAAACAAGTTTGCTCACAGATTTGCGTTACGGGATGATGTTAAAAAATTGTTGAATTGGTTTGAGGCCCAGGGAACGGACGAGTGGAGATTCCAGATACAGCTATTTGCAGACTACTGGATTCTTCGCGTTTCAGATTTGCTTCCCTTCTTGTGGGAGATTTATAAAACGTTAGCGGACTTTAAAACTCAAAACCTTGCAGATGCATATCCCAATCCTCGAAAAAAATATTACACTGGAAACTTATTCAAAGCCATCAAAGATTTTCCAGTGAATCTGTTCAAGGCCCTGAAACACCATTTACATGTGCAGGAAGAAGGTATCTTTCCTTTCTTTATACCTACATATTCTTTCCGCGAAATGTGGAATTAGTTGTTCGTTTTTTGGATTAAGTTGTGATACAATCTGTTGCAATTGAAATTAGGTTTGATATGTCGACTTGTTGAAAAAATTTACAAATTATTATATACTCATCAAAATGTTGTTATTTCGTTCAGGCTGCATCGAAACTCGTTTCGCTGTAGAAGGAAGTGACAGCAGTATATTATTGGAGTTCCGGACCTTAGACAAAATGTTGGTTGACGTGATTCTGGACAAGAGCTTTTCTGTGGGAATTGCCGTGTCGAAGGAGTGTGTTATCTGTGAGTGGTATGATTTATTAGATGGAATGCATTCTTTGACTGATAAACGAACTACTCCAATTAGTACTGTACAGTTAGCAAATGAGGAAGACAGATTTAGTGGCAATATTATTATATGTAACAATGTTATCGACATTGAAAAATTTGCAATTACATACTTTAATAAGTTGTCAAATGGTACTTCACCTAGAATAATTATCTTTACAAGGGCAGATTTTACAAATCTGCTTTTTATTAAAGAAGTTTACGAATATCATAGGGGTAGTATAGTGTCCAATGTCTTGAATTGTTTCAAGCTCTCTTTTTCTGGAATCCCAATCAAATTCGGCAGCACAGAAAATAAGGCACAAAATTTTGTTGTTCAAGAGCGACAAATGCTTCCTTTTGGAGAAACACTTTCTCAACTTTCACTTAAGGAAAATTTTGTTTGGGATTACGTTCTTTCGAACTTAAAACCTGACATACTTTCCACAATAATAAGAAATGCTGACCCGAATTTGTTATCAATGCCTGAACTTCGTTCCGTAATAAAACTTTATGTTACAGGAAAGTTTTATGAAAAGAATCTCTCCACATTTGAACATATTGATAATTTAAAAAAAAGTGATATAGCATGGATTATTTATGACGCTAATGAAGAATGCCTTGAGTACTTTCGTAAAAAACCTCATTCAAATTTTCTCTGTAATATTTGTTCTCGGGAAGTGATGAGTTCAGATGTATCCAAATGCAGATCCACAATGTCTTGGGAGAGAGATGCGGAAGCCCTTGAGACCATTTTTTCATCGAATAAGATGAGTTTTACCATTACACTCTTTCAGTACATGCATCTAGAAATAATTAAGCTTAAAATAGCCCACCCGGGTCCCACTTCAATAATGGAGTCTAGTTTTACAAGTATGTTCATTTGGGGAGGTATTAAAATAAGTGATAGTGTATTGTTTGGGAAGTTAGAAAAAAACAGCGAAAGAAGAGTTCAGATAAGTGGAGTGGAAGCGTGTACATTTAATCCGCTTCAAGGACTGATAAGCATAGCTAATATGATTAGGAGACTTAAGCCGAATAGGTATGTCAGGTGGTTTACAATGTGTATGCTTTACAGGCTTGTGGAAGAAATTGATCCAACAGTAGATACAGTTTTGTCGGCAATGACGAATTGGTTTTCAAGAAACAAAATTGAGAGAGAATTGGTGAAAAATTGGCTGCGTTTCCGGAAAACCATAGAATTTGAAATTATAATCGATGTATTGGATGAAACCGATGAGACGTTAAGTAAGATTTTGCCGATTTTAAATATACTGACTAAAAACTTCATGTCTGTACGCTTATGGGTTTTCACAAGGGAACATCAAATACCCATTTTGAAAACGGACTTTCCAACATTACTGGTGCACCTAGATTCACTAGATTCGGGTTTTACAATATTTTGCATATTGACAAATAATTTAAAAAATAAATAGATTGTTTATTGTCAAGATGAATCATCAAAAGGCAAGTTACACATTTTGACAGGTAGTCCTGGTTACAAAATTGGGTTTTTAAATTTAAAGATGCATACAGTGCATTTTTTGTGAATACTTACATTTTTAACATTGCATTTTTTTCATTCGATATTACAATTATGTTTTTGAGCATCATTTTTTTACTTAATCATGAATTAGGATTGATAACATAGTCAATAAAAGACAAGTCAGATAGCTGATCCTCTATACAACGTGTGCACTCATAGTGATCATTCTGGATTGAAAGTACATACGACATCAGCTTAATCTGTTAAATAAGCCATTGTAATGAGTAGCTTCCTAACTTAAATACTGTGTATTGGTTAGCTCTTTAGATTTGATTTCAATGAATTTACTGAGAAAACGAATAATAAACTTTAATAATAAAACTTTTGTTAACTGCTTATGAGATGAATGAATCATAAGCCTTTACATTTTATATGACTAGTTGCATAGTGTTTCCTTTTTCCACTTTTGGTTTCGATTCAAACTAGTTTAGTTTATTTTAGGAACAGTGCTGTTTGTGGAAGGTAAAGTAAAAATATTCTTTCTACTTAACCAAAATTCGCGATTAAAAATTGCACCTATGCGCACCAATAATGTGATTTCCATATCAATATCTTATGGATTCTTATGTTAAATAATTTTGAATCAACCTGATCATCCTTAGTGTTTTTGTCTATGTGTTTAAGTTTTTGTGAATATTATTTAGAGGATTTTTATGGCAATAAATAAATCTGGGAACAGCATACCACATATTTTGTAACATATTATGTGCCTTTATAAGTAGTATTACAAAAATAAGGCCAAGCCAAAACTATGTGTAATTGCTTGGTCAGCTTGTTCTGTTGTACAAATAAAAGAAGTACATAATGTGCAATTTTATTCAGAGGAAACAATTTGTGACTATTATTTACATGTAATCCCCACTTAATGTGAAACGCTGAGCTATTAACTTAGCATTGTCATTATAAAACATTTAACTGACGTTCCTTCGTTGTTACATGAAGTTATTATCTGTTCAGCATAGATTGGCGCCTGGCTACATGCGGAATGCTGTTACGGAGGTGTCAAGCTTTGCTGAACAGAGTATTCAATTCAAAACATACTTACTTTTGACTTTGTTGTGAATATTGTCACATTGCAAATATATTTAGCATTAAAAATAAGAGCCGTTTGAATATGTTGGTTTAAGAGAATGTTTTTATATTAATATAAAATATTTTAGGAAACGAGATGCTTCCAAAAAATAAGAACTCCAGTAATGATGATTCTCATAAGAAGAGCTTATTTCTTGGGTTTGCAATGGGCAGGCTTTCATGCAATCTTAACATAATGCCAAACATATGGATGATGCAGATAATGTGCTATGTAAAGTTTCTTGTTCTGTAGCAGATGACAGTAAAAATGCAAAGTAAAAACAACAATTTACTACAGGCAAACAAAAATGTGGCTGCTTCACATATATTTTTATAGATGCTTTTATCAAACTTTCGAGAAATACAAGGCTGTGTGTGGTGTAAAAGTAGTCATGAAATGAATGTGGCATGGCGAGTTCTATATGATTTTCTTGACATCATGGGTGTTCCGTTTTTTCTCATCCATTCTCATCCTATTTCATACAGTATGAACATTTTTGGACTTTCTTACTGCTCATTGCTACTATGCCATGCATCTCAAGTGACTTTAACACTGCATAAGCCTAGTAGCCATTAACACGTAATTTTTCCTAAGACTTATTTATTCACAGACCATCTATATTTTTACATAAAATGAATGAAGTATTGCATTTCTTGTACATTAAAATTTGGGTGGATTGCTCAATTACTAAAGATTATTCATAATAAAACTAAAAGATTTGGCAACTTGTCATTTCTACGTCCAACCTTGACAACAGATTAAATTTAATTATTTGAATACTTTTATTACATAACCGGTAATAAAATTTACTTTTTGTGGATTTTGGGATATTCAAAGAATCTAAGACGATAAGCTTATGTGACTGCATAGGAATGAATTGCATATTGCAAGTGTAGTGTAAAAAAGCATACTATTTACTGTTCGATTTTCTGTAATTAGATATAGTTGGATGCATCTATTGCATTATGCACCTACTGCACATATTATTACAGATATTTTCACAACTAGAATGCATAAAGCATTAATGATAAGATCAGTTTGTATCTGTTAGTTTAAGTAAATGTTCTTCATAAGGATGAAAAATATATAAAAGATTACATGCTTCAGAAAAACAGAACGATTCCAGGTATGATGATACGTAAAACAGTTTATTTCATAAGTTTGCCATGGGTCGGTGCATGTTTTTCATGGAAACGAAGAGTATCTGAGAAAATAGGATGCATCTAAAATGAGAAGAACTCCAGTGTTGATGATTCTCAAAGAGCAGGTTTTGTGAGTTTGGATTCCAAATTTTGGAATAAGTCGGTTTTCATGCAAGCTCAACATGAGGCATAGTTTATGCTTTTTGGCAGCTTAATATTTCTGTTGCAAATGCCTGCACAGCTGCATAGTAAGAACAAAGATTCAGTGCAGGCTAGACAAAAAAGCGGCCGCTTCTCATATATTTTTGTATATGCATTTATCAAGCTTTCTTGAGATATGATTCTGTGTGTGGAGTAAACGTAGTCATGAAGTGATTGTGACATGTCGCGTTCTGTGTTTCTGTATACATTTCTTTGACATACAGTATGCTTCATTTTTTCATCCAGCTTCATCCTTTTTCATCCAACATGATCAGTTTGTATCGTTGTTGATTTC